>OZ024902.1:9514938-9650701 GCA_964017125.1 Flabesymbios commensalis | reverse complement strand
AAATAATTAACCCTCTGCCCGCCAAGATTCCTAATTTAAATTTCCACCCACTTGAAGCTGTGTCTCACTCTTCAACCCAGAAGTTCAAGTGGGTGAAAAAACACATGTGCTTAATTAGAGATCAAATTACCATACGCAAATCTTGAATGTTCAAACATATACTTCGTTTCTGATACAGTGATTTATTCGGATAATAAAACACTGATTAAAAATGACTTTATGCATGCTTAGTGATGAAAAGGTTAATTCCTTCAGAGCAGAGACCGACTTTTCAAGCCAGAAGGCTGCACCCCGCACTGAAAATGGCGATCTGCATGTAACATTATAGCTGACTTATTAGAAATGTGAACAGAATGACCCCGCATCAACTAGAAAATATTAATAATCCAACCCGATTAATAATTTCCATTTTGTACGCTGATGTAGCAACATTCAGACAGACTGCAGTGCCGATACATTTATTATCTCACCCATGATGCTCATTTCAGCCTTTATGTAGGCTTCAGCGCAGCCGAATTCACATGTTGTGGTTTGGGAACCGCTGGCGGTTTTACACGTTTCGTCATGCATCCCCATGGCTGAGAACACATCCTCCAGGGCAGCGTTTGTCGCGGAATCCCCAGTGTCAAACTCTATGTGCTGGCAGGCGTAACACGAGACATCACCTAAAAGAAAACAAGAACACTTGAAAATAGTATGCAAAGTACAAGGAATATAGAAAAGACTGGCAGGCGTAACACGAGGCATCACCTAAAAGAAAACAAAAACACTTGAAAATAGTATGCAAAGTACAAGGAATATAGAAAAGACCTTCTAAATTCCTTGGCAAAGAATGATAAAATTATAACTACAAAGAAGAGATCCATATATTACAACAGCGAAGTGTCGCAATTGTATGTATGTTTGTGTACGGCCTAATAACCTAAAAGATATTAAATTGTAATTAACTTTATGTAACATGTATTGAAGATCCATAAAAACCTGCTAATTTATTGGCTTCAGAATGTTCAATGTGTAAAATATATACCAGTGCTCGTGCGGTCTGAAACCGAGGATGCTCTACCTCTAGGTCTTACAGGCTCCCTAACCGACATAAATTTTTTTATCTCAGCAAGAAAAATATATAATCTGATTCTATTTCCCTTGATCTGAGCGGGAGACGAGCCGTCGAGCTATATCGTGGGAGACGGCATCGTTTGAAAACTACACGTATCTGTCTATACCAGGACCCCGCCCTACAAAACTGGCCAGATTGCTAAGATGGTTTAAAGCCAGAGTAACGCTTAATAATAATATACTTCCAATTATTGTGATTAAATTTGCAACACTTACCACTCACTACACTTGACAGTCCTAAAACCAGGACCAGACAGCTGAAGATGTGGAAAACACCCATGTTGACTGTGATGTTATCAGGAGATGGCTGGGAAATATGATGTGTGGTGGAGACTTCAATGTGAGAATGATGGCGCTGAACTCCTTGTGAACTGGTTTATGATCACTCAACTGGTTCACCAGCCATACCACGGGTCACAGAACACGAGACATTTACCCAAGGTTGTATCTATGCTGGCCCAGCGTTGCAGACGATGGGCCAACATCGATCTAACATTTGGTGAACGTCTTGTGTTTGCTAGAGGGGGAGGGGGGTCAGAGAACCAGCGACACAAACATAAATCTAATGCTGTTTCAATGTTTGGCCATTGTCTGAGACGCTTGCCCAATATTAAAGCAACGTTTGGAGGACGGTTGTGTGTGATGGGAGGGTCGCAATACCCAACGCTAGTGACCTAGATATCAGGTGTGTGATTGGCCGAGATGTCCATCTCGACCAATCACATATCTGATATCTGGTCACCCACTCTGAGGACACCGACTATGAATCGCACACGTGACGTCACGGTTCATTACACACGCGACGTGACAATAATACTGTATATCCACGTCAAGACCCTACGTGCCAACTACGTGCCAGCTACGTGCCAACAATGCACCTTAGTAATAAACCCTTATCCTGCTGATCACGATTGTCGTTTTACTCTGTTTGCTGATCGATTTATAATAAAAAAATGCAATGTTTGTCAATGACTACTTCTTCTGGTGCTGCATAATCTATCGTGTTATTGTAGATGGAAAAAGAAGGCCACAAAGCGGTATAGGGTGTGTGGTGGTGCAGTATTATTTTTTAATACAAAAAATAAAACTGCAACACCACCGCGTTATGGCCTTCTTTTTCCATCTAATTTGACATTTGCGCAGGCATCATAATCTGATCCGCGGTACCCCGACGTAGTACCCTATAACACTGATTCCTACACTCTAAATTGTGTTATTTTTCCTGGAGACGCCTCTGAACGTTTTAGTAAATGCTACCTGCAAGAGATGCATACAATTAGGTGTCATATTTTTCTTGAATACAATTAATTAATTCAATAGAAAATGTCATTAACGTCTATCCTGCTGATCATGACTATTGTCGTTTTTAATCTGTTTTATTAGTCGACCAAATCACTGTTATTCGGAATGAAATGTGTTTCTAAACTCTAAATATTTGCACATAGTTGTGCTCAAAATAAAAAAATATGAGTAATTTTCAGACACTTGAAGTTGTGGGTCGCGGTAGCGAGTCACAATATTCAGTGGGTGAAAATTTGAATAAATTAACTTGAGTAAGATTTAACCCAATAACCACCACGTCATGGGAGCCGTTAAGGAGAAGTTTTTAAGAGGTATAGTAACAACTTTATAATGACCTCCCCCAACCCCCCCCCCCCCCCCCCTAGTGTAGCTCGTGCTCATAAAAAGCTTAATGTGTATTGGAATAACAGTTTTCAAATATATGAAAATGTTTGTATTGCGTTATTATTGTTGTTTTTAAATCACAAAGAAAACGTGGGCGTGAAAGGGCCACCTAACATTGTTCTAATGTTACACCAACGTTGCAGACATATCCCAGTCAACACGACACATTTAACCAATGCTGGTTCAATGTTGGTCCACCGTCTGCGACGCCGGCCCAGCATTAAAACAGTATTGGTTAATTAAACATGTCATATTTGTTACCCAGCCCAGCAAACACGAGGCATTTACCCAACGCCGTTTCATTGTTGGCCCATCGTCTTCGACGCTGGCCCAACATTGAAATAGCATTGGGTGAATGTCCCTGTGCTGGGAATTGGTTAAACGTGGCTCGTTTGCTGTGAGTGGCACATTGTGTGTTATTTAATGAAGCATGAAGCGTTATGCATCTCAATAGCAATCAAGCCTTCCTATTCATAGCTACGTCCTGATAAACACGCGACGTTGAGCCTCTGCTGGGCCAGCGTCGTAGATAATTGGCCAGCATGATTCCAGCATTTGGTTTATATCTGTGGGTGCTGAATCAATCAAGGTCTTACAAGTGTTATTCCCACTTAACATGAGACTTTGTAATTACCTCGGTGAACGTAATCTCAACCACTACCCGCATCTTATGGTGAAATTGGCTGGCTATGTAAACTAAATATCATCATTATATATAAGTTATTAGACTTTGGAATCGTTTAGTAAATATTTAAATCTTATTTTTCATTCTGACGCATTATTTTCATTGACAAGTACGCTCAAATGGTCGTACGAGTTAGATAAAATCATTCAACACCCAAGGTTACCTAAAAATGTATTTGAAATTTTTGTCGCCTGTGATATTTCAAATGTAAAACATAAAAATATTTTGTTAATGGACCTGTAGTGGGAGCGATATATTTCCAATAAGTCTAAATAGAGAAAATATATTACCTTTAAAGAAATTTTGCTATGCCAGATTATGTCTCCACTTTATTTTTTAAAACTCATAGAAGTATTTTTGTTCAATTTTATTGTGGAGTTTTACCTTTGAGAGTAAAAGCAGGCCACAGACAGAGAGTTAGTGTAGAGTTAGCAGCTTAGGTAACCCCAAAAAAGGCAAAGTAAAGAATTTAACTTTTCACCCACTTGAAGTTGTGTCTCGCTACAGCGACCCATAAATCAAAGTGGGTGAAAATTACTCATATTCGTTTAATTTGAGATCAAACATTTGCCAATGTTGATGTCTAAACGCCCATCTCGTTCCCAATGACAGTGATTTGATCGGTTAATAAAGCGGAATAAAAACGACTATAGTCATCCTTAGCGATGTGAGGGTTAATAGCCCTTAGTCCCTAAACTTAGACAACAAATTACCTGGGTTTATATATGTAACATTCACATTAAAATGCTAAGTGTTCTGAGTGAATGGACAGTTGTTGAATTACTTAAAGCGACACAATCTAAATCGACGATTGATTAGAAATGCGTTTACAAGTGCTTAATTATTTTGTCGCGCATTTACAAGCTAAACGAGAAATAAGGACGATATTTAATTTCGGGTATGCATAAAATAAGAAATACGGGAATAATTGATAAATGAGGCTTTCGGCTCAGTTGCTACGTTGCCACAGCAACTCAAAATTTAAAAGATTTACACATTTCTAGTCTGTGAAAAATGAAATGAATCGGGCTTTAGGCCACCTTTGTGCACATATAGGCTAAACTGGGCCAGGAGAACCTCCTGAGAATGGTGAGATGATAGAGATCACACTGTCCTCCAGACACAGGATTCGAAATTCGAGCCCTGGCGGTCTGAGGCCGAGCACGCTACCTCTCGGTCACGGAAGCTCCCCATAATACTGACTTTCACACATGGATGGGGAAGAAGCATGTTATGCTTCTTTTCAAACCGCCGAGACCGGGAAGCGAACCCCGAACTCTGGCGTGAACATCTTCCTCCGCAAGGCTGGCTACTCCTGAGGTCGCAGGCCTGACGGCCTCGCTGTGTCAAGACTTGCTGCCGGGAGGATGGGCGTGAAGGGCAGCGGTGCTAACCACTACCCTAGGGCCCCCGCCCTTCTAGTCTGTGAACATGGTCACATATTACCGCTTTAAATACAATACGTTTCAGGTGGAAAACGTATTGATCTCCCATCAATCACCAGCGTTGATTTAATGCTGGTCCACAGTCTGCAAAGCTGGCCCGACAATAAACCAGCGACAGGTAAACATATCTGTGTTTGCTGGTTTATGTTAACACAAGCCTGACCAAGTTAATTATATTCACCCACGCCAAATTCTTAGTCACTGAAGCGAAACACAAATGAAACCAATGTAGGCATGGCATAAATAGGCCTGTACTGTATATATCTACCTACAAATTTGCATTCACCCTCCTAGCAAACACGCGACGTAAACCCAAAGTTGATTTAATGCTGGGCGAGCGTCACAGACGGTGGGCCAACATTGAACCGACGTTAGGTGAACATATCTCGTTAGTTGGCGACATATGAATTCTCAGCTCAAAGTCACTGAAAATTATCTAATTTTGAGGAAACTCCGAGTGTGAGAAATACAAACATATCTGAAAATGGCCTGATTTTGATGGAGTCGAACATACCAGATTTCTTAGTTAAATTTTATTTTAGATAGATATATATTTTAATGACATAAATAAAAAGTTTTTACAGACTCACTTGTCATAGTGATATATGTACATGTACATACAATATGGTTAGTTTGGTAAAATCGCACGATAATATACATGTTATCAGATACAGAATTAAAATCTTTAGTGGCATTGCAATAATAAAACACTGGGTATGTTGAAAATCTAAATGATGACTACTCAACATGAATTTAAATGGCATTACCAAGATATGATTTACCCCGTGGTTTGAAAAATCCACGCGGTGCTTAAAGGGTTAGGTGGGTGCTCTGTTATTTACCAGTTACCAGTTTAACCCTTCGCATGCAGAGGAAACATATTGATTTGACGTCGCTATTTCAGCACGCTTTTTTATAGTTTACATTTGGCATGTTAGTGGGAATGTATAATTCTATTAACTCTTCTCCAGCCAGGTTCTCTTATTCAAATTCCACCCAAGTTGTGTCTCGCTACCGCGACCCACAACTTCAACTGGGTGAAAATTACTCATATTTGTCCAATTTGCGACCAAACATTTGCAAATCTTCGTGTTTAAACACTCATTTCCTTCACAATAACTGTCATTTAACCAGCTAATAAAACCACTATGGCCGTGCTTAGCGCTTATAAAGTTATCATATGTAAGTTATTATTCAATATAATACATCCCCCATATTGTGGGAGGATATACAGGCGTCTCCAGCTTTTACACAAGTACTTATCATCATTATATAATGATCAACTGAACAAACAGGTGGGCTTTATTATTTATTCGCAATGTATAATATGTTATAACCATCTCTTTTCAACTCATCGCGGTACGGTACTCAAAGGGTTAATGAGTGGGGAATTATTCATGACATGTTACGCTTCACAGAACATGGTGGTACATCCCTTTAACCCTTTAACCGCCGGTGCCGCATATATTCCGGTTTTCATTTTTTATTAGCATATTAAGTACCACCTTTTAAACATGTTAAAGATAAAATGTGACATCAATCAGCAATATTTGGAAACAGTTGACCTCCAATTTGTCAAATCTGAATAATTTTCACTCACTTGAAGCTGTGGATCGCGTCAGCGAGACACAACTTCAAGTGGGTGAAAATTCAGATTGAATAATTTGGCGGTTAAAGGGTTAACCTTTTGATATATATATGAATATTGTTTTACGTCGCTTTCTGCACAATCATGGCAATATCGCGACAGAAGGAAGCCCGACAGAAGGAAGCCCGAAGCCGGGACTATGCCCTACTCTTATTTCGAATGACTTCAAGGGTTCTTTGTAGTGCACAGTACCATAGGCAGCACTGTACACTCGAGGCCTTTGAACAGTTTGGAGCACTGTATATGCACAACCACGATGACAAATATCCGGCCCAACCGGGATTCGAACCTGGTACCTCCAGGTTACAAGCCCCAGTCGATACGATACAAACCCTTCAAATCTTGCATGTAATACTGTAGATCTGGTAATATTCGCGAGGTTTTAATTTTCACGAATTTCGCCAGGAGGACAAATTCGCGCTTTGAAGAGTCTCGTGAAAATTATTATTATAATAGCGCTACTAAAGAAAAATGAAAATTCGCGAATTCTAAACTGCGTGAAAAAATCCAAAATCATAAATTCGCGAAAATTTAAACACGCGAAAACTTACAGTTCTACATTATGTTAATGGGAATCCGTCTGATCTAAAATTTTGTTGAATATCAATGAAATAAAATCAAATATAATTATTAGCACATTATACACGCACAGGATTCATAGGCTTCAATTTGCCGGAAACATATGAAGTAACACTATTTTACGAACAATTGGGGGTGAATATTGCGCAGCCCTGTCATTCAGAATGGGCGTCCAATTAAAGTGAACGTAAGTGGATGATAATTAAAGGTTCCTACATTGAAGTATATTCTGTTATAGAGTTTCCAAAACATGACTTTCAGTTTAATTATGATACAAAATGCCGTGTATATGTGGCGATAATGCATCATTCAGGACTCTCATATAAGATGTTTTAATGATTGTATGGCCAAATGATATTCAAACTGTCGCCATTTGAATTTTGTGTAAACACGCCATATGCTAATGTTGGTCACGTGAACGTGGGGTACGCAAACCGAGAGTCTGACATCATGCTGTCACCTGCGCCACACCCACGAGCCTGTAGGGGGAGATAAGGAGAGATTGCCTTTCTCACAGAATGAATATAGGGCCTATTATAACAGTTTACTAAAAATGCCTGACAAAAACTCATCGTCATCACAGATTCTGAGATACTGTGCCCAGTGAGAACACACGCTTGATAGTTTGCCGCCCCAGGTCGGCTCAGATACACATACAACCAGTCAACACCACAGACCCACACCTATGCCGCCACGTGTAGCTATCATGGACAGCTGTATGGTGGTATATGTGTAGGAAAAATACGCGCCAATACACACCCAGCAAACACGAGGCATTTACCAAATGCTGTTTCAATGTTGGTCCACCGTCTTTGATGCTCTAACCGTAATAACCCTGTCTAGTGTGGGCCACTTTTGACTTGAAAAACGGCTCAGCCATTCCATTGCTCGTTTGTTTGCTGAACTGTCAGAAATAGACACGGCCACATCAACAGTGATGACATGATCGGCACATGACATGCATGATCAATTGTTGATTGATAATGCCCCGCAACTTGTGGGTCACATTGGAGAATTGTTTAATGACAATACTGCATTTTAAAGTCGTTTTGGCGGCGATATTTATCAAAATAAATATCAATAATAGAAAAATCAGGCCTTATAGCCAATTTTATAGTTTGATTACTTCGAAGTGTGTACCTTTAAGTGGATTGCCCCCTTGTCCCTACTTTGACATGTATTGCTAAACCATTATGCAGGCCTACGTCGAGTATACTGAGCAAGTACACTGGCCATGATGTAACTACAGCAGACATTGCCCCAGTGTCGTTTTAATGTTGGCCCAAGATTACAAAAATTACTGCAGCATTGCCACAGCGTCTCGTATTGGCCGTCTATACTACATATTACTGATGTCACCACCTGCTATTAGCACGATATATTGAGCCTTTGTTGGTTCAATCACAGGTCGTATTGGCAGAGAGTGGTCCCACCTCCAACCCTTTCAGCACCCAGATTCATATGTATCACTGGCATGTTCTAAATAAAATTCGTCATACGCCATCACAAAAAAAGACGTTTTTAGTTCTTCTTTTAATGACCCTTTCAGTTTTATAAACGTCATATTCTGACGTATAAATTCATTCCGGCACTGAACGAATTTAAAATTTATAATGGCGATAGAACCAGAACATAGGTCTTCAAAAGAACCGTAAATGGCTGACGAGGACATACGTGATGAATTCAAATTGATGGTTTATGCGAAAATATTTCAGCGATGTCAAGGTCCCAGCAAACACGGGACCTTGCCCCTGTGTTGGTATCAATGTTGGCCCATCGTCTGCGACGCTGGGCCGACATTGAACCAACAGAGGATCAAGGTCCCGTGTTTGCTGGGTTAAGGCTTATATACTGTAGATCTGGAAATATTCGCGTGTTTAAATTTTCGCAATTTCTGCGTTTGGGACTTTTCAAGAAGTTTAGAATTCGCGAATTTTGATTTTTCACTAGTAGCGCTATTGGGCGGGGGCCCTAGGGTAGTGGTTAGCCCCGCTGCCTTTCACGCCAGCATCCGGGGTTCGGTACCCGGTCTCGGCGGTTTGAAAGAAACAAAATTGTTTCTTCCCCATCCACGTGTGAAAGTTAGTATTGTGGGGAGCCTCCGTGACCGAGAGGTAGCGTGCTCGGCCTCAGACCGCCAGGGCTCGAATTTCGAATCCTGTGTCTGGAGGACAGTGTCATCTCAATCATCTCACCATCCTCAGGAGGTTCTCCTGGCCCAGTTTAGCCTATATGTGCACAAAGGTGGCCTAAAGCCCGATTCATTTCATTTCATTTTTTAGTAGCGCTATTATAATGATAATTTTCGCGAGATTCTTGAATTCGCGAATGTGTCCTCGTCGCGAAAATTAAAACCTCGCAAATATTACCAGATCTACAGTATTATTCTACTTCGTTTTCGTATGTGATTTTTATTCACCTTAACCTTTAAAGCACTGATCACGACATTAGTCGTTTTTAACCCTTTAAGCCCTCACGATGCATAAAGCCTCATATTACATCCCTGAAACACACTTAATTTTTCTACAACGAGGGGATTTTGAATGAAAATTTTCATGAAACTGGTTTACCAATACATAGTTATTTTCTTTAATTTTGCGGCTTGTAGTGGATAAAGATGACAATGGTAAATTCAGGTCTGAAAGGGTTAATCTGTTTTATAATCAATGATAATAACAATATTTATTACTCAGGCCTTTGTGGGGCATGGAGTATAACACAAATACAATGTCGGCTTTTGTATTTGTACATTGTAGCCGAATAGGGAATCAAACTAGAAAGAGTTGTTCGGAAACGAACATGGAAGCAGACCTCCGTTATCGCCAGTGGGCCAATTCAAATTTGATAAAGTTCCGCAAACTCTCTCAAGATTCATTTTATATTACCGCCTAAGCTGTTATGCAAGATTTCCGAGATAACGAGAAAAAATAAGTACAAATAGCCGCCAGTTGGTTTTTATTTCTGCGAAATTTGTCATGGGTTATCCTTGTGTGAGTTCTCACATTTTGTCATGTATGCATGGTCAAGCTATTTTGCTTTGTTTTTGTAAATATCACAAAATTACATAAATTGCCGAGCACGCTACCTCTCGGTCACGGAGGCTCCCCACAATATTGACTTTCACACGTGGATGGGGAAGAAACATTTTTGTTTCTTTTAAACCGCCGAGACCGGGAACCGAACCCCGAACTCTGGCGTGAAAGGCAGCGGTGCTAACCTCTACCCTAGGGCCCCCGCCCTGTAGTGGAAGATGATTTGAAGTGGGTGAGAAATTAAAGAAAATTGCCATGTATTGGTAGAAAAGTTTCATGGAAATTTTCCTTCTAAAACCGTCAGTTGTAGGAAAATTAAGTCAGTTTTCAAGGATGCAAAACGATGCTTTAGTGCATCGTGAGGGCTTAAAGGGTTAAATTATGACGCTCTCCTTGCGCTGAAAACAATCTGCATTGTTGACACTATTCTGTTAACACTGTCGTCTGCAAAATGAATATATTAGCAATTGAAATCTTATCATTTCCTATGATGTATAATATATATATTTAAATATTAGTAATCTTGTGTGCCAATAAATTGTGCGGGTTGTCAGCCAATATTTTACCAATTTTCAGCTAACATGGAGATTATTAGGCCTTTCTGGGTAAAAAGATGTATATCAAAATTGTCCAGGATTCATAAAAAAATAATAATTTCACGCATTCTTGTATGTGCATAATTGTGGTCCATATCACCCATTTGTGTCATGAACTAAATTTTGAAAAAAAATACCTCGACTTGGGATATTTTTATTAGAAGGGTCACAATAAGTAGGTTGCCCATCCGTCAATATAGATAAATGTCTCATGATCACAAATTACACGTGCAAATGTCATAAAATCAAGCCTTCGCCAGATGAGGTTTTGTGCGAGGGGGGGGGGGGGGGGGGGTGAATCGCATGGTCAATGAAACAACATAAACAACAGGCAATGTGAAATATTTATTTTAGTTGAGAACTTGATAATATTATCAACATATTTTTCCTATTACAGTTTGACAGACGTACTGTTAACTTGACATGTTATTATCTTTGACATTCAAACATTCTAGCACATGGTCGGTGGAGATGTAACATATATTCTTGATGGGATTACTTAACATTTCTCCTACTAGGGAGGTAGGCCTATGTTCGGCTTCAGCTAAGTTTATATCACAAACTGTTACTGAGGTTGACACAATAATCTATGGTAGATGCTCAGCTAATCCAAAGCTAGGAGAGGTCTGTTTTTCATGAATATAATTTTCATAGTTTCCTTTTTATCGTGTGAAGCTGGAAATTGCATTAACTTCAAATGAATGAAAAGACGCTTGAATGGTGATTCTACAATTCACAATGAGTTGTGAAGTAAGTAAGTAATTATACATGAAAGTTTCTAAATTTTAAATACTCATGTGTAGAATACACAAGTGTGTAATATCTAATGGATATCGTGTGAAGCTGGAAATTGCATTAACTTCAAATGAATGAAAAGACGCTTGAATGGTGATTCTACAATTCACAACGAGTTGTGAAGTAAGTAAGTAATTATACATGAAAGTTTCTAAAATTTAAATACTCATGTGTAGAATACACAAGTGTGTAATATCTAATGGATATCGTGTGAAGCTGGAAATTGCATTAACTTCAAATGAATGAAAAGACGCTTGAATAGTGATTCTACAATTCACAATGAGTTGTGAAGTAAGTAAGTAATTATACATGAAAGTTTCTAATTTTAAATACTCATGTGTAGAATACACAAGTGTGTAATATCTAATGGAAGCCCTTGAGAATTGTAGGCTCATTATCTTATCTTAAAATCTATTTTATTTCAGTTATGTCATCACGGTGTATATATTGACATGGTTAACATAAACCTGGAATGATTTCATGTCACACAGCCGCATTCTAACGTCACTAGTAAACTTGATAGAAAAAGACAAGGCTTCATAATTAGTAAACAACACCAAACAAATTAAAACAAAGGATCATTTCTCATAATCAATCAATACACCTTATAAATGTACCCTAATAAAAAACAAGTGCCGACTAAACTCCGGCTATCTGACAAAAGATTCACTCAGAAAACAAATGACAAGAACATGCAGAATCTCAACTGGAAAAAAGTGTATTGTCGATATTATGCACTCCTTGAAATAATTTTATCAACATAATACACAGACGAATGCTATAATAAGCTGTATGACAGATTGATAAAGCACCATAGTTTACATCGGTGGCGGATAGGATTTTAACATGGTACTCTATTAACCCTTGTCCTGCTGAATTGTTTCAATTGTACTTTTCGTCATTTAAAGCTGGAATTGCTAACGCAATTTCCAGCTTCAAATGACAAAAAATATAGATATTTTTTGAAAATATACATCTTCTAAATTGAGTTATTTTACTAACTGAACATCTACCACAAACTGTATTGTTCATTTCAGTGACATATTATTTTGCTTAAAATATGCTTAAAACCGTATATATACGGGTCTAACAGGACAAGGGTTAAGGCAGATATAATTCTATGTCCAACCTGCATCTTTGAAATTTATATCTCAAATGTGAGCAGATCCTATGATATAGTTGTGGTTTTCACCCACATATGCTACAGATTTAGCTGTCAAATAACAATAAATTGTTGAAAGAATGAGAAATGGATAACATCGGTATGGGTGCCAAGGGATCGATACATTTAATTAACAAATATAAGCAAAAGTTTATCATATTAAGTTGAGAGGTGGGATATAAAAACAGAATAAGAATGTGAATATGCTATCCATTTGTAGTTTATTATGTTAAATATAGAGGTGGGAGACACAAAGAATAAGAATGTGAATATGATATCACTTTGTAGTTTAGTATGTTAGGCTTACAGGTGGGAAAAATGTGAATATGATATCCTTTTGTACCAAAAATGTCAATTTTGATATATAACGCTCAAATAAGATACAAAGATTAAATCTCATTTTTATTGACGTCGAGATGTGAACTGCTGCCGCAATTCCCACCTCAACATGAATGAAAATTACCTGATTTTTGTGAAATAACCAGTGTCATACAAAGCTCAAAACGTCTTAATTTTGATGAATTATACACATTAGAGGGTTATTCAAGTAGTCGATTCGACACTTTAGGTACACGTACAAGCAAATTATGCTAGGTGGGCGAAATCAACAGTTAATAGATGCAATTCTGTGACATTGTTTTCAATGGCATCAAAATATTGGCAAGGACAGAAGCACCACAGAAGTCAAAATAAAAATAAAGTCGTGAAGTTTGTTCACAAATAAATAAAGTACATATTAATTTGCTGCTAGTACTTTCTATAATACAATGAGTGTAACCTTAGTAGCAAGCTTTAGGTTCAATCATATAATTTTATTTGTGAACAAACCTTTTAACTATTTTTATTTCATAAAAATACCACCGAGCTTGTATAATGACAAAATAAAACTATAAACTATTTAACAATTGAAAGTCTGTACTACCTCAAAGGCACAAGTAACATTTAACAACACTTAGTAATAACATGATTAAAGCAACAGTTGACTTATTGATTATTTCTTACTTCTGCATAAAAATGACTGAATATTGTCATTCAAGTGCAGGGAGTGACTCTTGTTGTCAGAGGCTGTCAAAAGTCTGTCTCCACAACGGCGAGCACATTATTAAACCCCTCCGCCATTATGATAAATTAATATTATCAGCCTGAAACTGTGACTTACCAAGTAACACTTACAGATTCTCTCCTCACTCACACACATGTTTAATATAGATTCGTTTATAATTGAAAATCAGGCGGATTGACACAATTGCCGTCACCTTTCTACATACATTACAAATCAAAAAAAACAAAGCCCAGAAGACAAAACGAGAAATAACTTGGATCTTCTAAGTAGATTGCACAGATTTTGAGGTATTGACAGACTATACCTCTTGACTAAAGAACCCAAAACCAAACACCCCAAGCAAACACAACACTCTAAACCAATGTTGGATTAACACTTAAACCTGTTTCAATTTCCACCCACTTGAAGTTGTGTCTCACTACAGCGACCCACAAATTTAAGTGGGTGAAAATTACTCATATTTGTTTAATTTGAGACTAAACATAAACACACATTTCATTCTGAATAAGATTTAAATGGCTAATAAAAACGACTATAGTCGTGCTTAGTGATGTAAGGGTTAATATTAACAATGACAGCCCAGCATTAACCCTTTCAGACCGTCTTTATACGTCAGAATCTGACGTCTGTAGACATCACATTCTGACATATGAAGATGATCCCCACACTGAAAGAATTTAAATATTTATAATGGCGGTTGACTCATAACATAGGTATACAAATGAGCCGGAAAGAGCTAACCAAGACATATATGATGATTTCAAATTGGAAAAAACTCTTTAGTCTCCATGGTTTAAACAAAAACATTTCAACTAACAATGGTTCAGCGTCTTGCGTTTAACGGGAGAAACACTACTGAATTATTTCTACAACAGACATCATGGAATCATATTTTTATCATTCTTACAATATCCAAATAATAATTTTCGTCCACATGGAAGAAATCAACATAGATGCTACATACAAAGAGAAAGTTACTGTGGAAAATAACGTTATCACATAATAATGCTATGATTTGCATTTGGTGTTTTCTACTACTGCACATCTGGTATTACTGTATGTGCAGGCCATATGTTTGGTTGTGAAAAGCAGTTGGAATGCATCCTCTGCCCTAAAAGGCTTGACACAATAAAAGTTTTTTTATTGCGGAACCCTAGGTTTAAATCCAATACTTGTTGAGGTAGCCTAGGGAGCGGAAAATACAACCCTTTGGTACCAAAGTGAAATATGTTATTTTTACTACCATGCTTTAAAATTGTCCAGTCATAAATTACATAATCAATGCCTGTATGAACACTATTAATTTTAAAATCTAACAGTGAAAAATTCATATTTCTTCTTTACAATCGTATTTAAACATGTGGTATCATGAGATTCAGGAAATGAACAGTAATTTACATAAGATCTGTCTTTCTACAAAATAACCTATCAACAACCAAAATTTGACTATTAATAATATATGGTAATTGTACAAGAGATAGCAGAGAAAGCAGAATTTGACAGGATAATGTAACAAAATCTGCATCTTTTATAGTTTTTTCTTCAACTTCTTTAAAAAGCATGTAAAGAAAACATATCGTGTCTAATAAGCCTACACATAAGACGAAACAAATAATTGTGCGAACAGCGCCATGTGAGGACTTTACAGAACAAGTAAATCACCATGAAGTAGGTCGAAGCAAACAAGTGCAACACAAGTTAATTAACTCATTTTTAACCCTATGCCTGCTATGTCAATATAAGGTTTCAACCCAGAAAACACAGGATATTGACTCAATGCTAGTTCAATGTTGGGCCAGCGTCGTAGACGATGGGCCAACATTGAACCAGCATTGGGTCAATGTCTCGTGTTTGCTGAGAAGTCAATTTCAAACCGAATAAAATACCACTAAAATATTTCGGGTAGATGCTCAGTTAATCAAATAATCCATTATTCATCAATAGAAATATTTTGAATACAATGTAAATTTCAAAGTATTTCCCTCCTATTTAAAACTGGAAATTGCATCGTGATTTTGGGTTCAAACAAAGCGGATAATTCAGAGACAAGAAAGCTTACCAAATACATGATGTACATACTACCGTCAGCAACATCGTACAAACATTGTGTCAACATATGATTAACATGCCATGCTTGATGGGAGGAATTCATTTGGACTATTTCAAGTAAAATTTCTATCATGAGATGTATGTTTTATAATCATGCTCACATAACATTTTGAAGGTATTTTTCATCATTTGAAGCTGGAAATTGTGATAGAAATTCCAGCTTTTAATGAAAAATATAAACAACAACTTAGCAGAATAACGGTTAAATTGCAAAAGAATTTTTGAGAACGATGGTGGTAGAATAACAAGTGACGGCAATACATACGCCTAGAAAATCTAATAAGCTACACAATAATAATAATACTAAAAGTTTACATCTCCCATGAATTAATCGCACATCTCACATTCACGCACCCTCGTACCATTCATTAGAAAATTATCTACAATATCGCAAGAATATTTTTTTAAACAAAAATAATTTTATCTGTCGATTTTCATCAATAAAATTTTTTGGCTGCAGCTTCTCGATTACTCCTGAAACAAAAAGACACGCTTGGTTATTACAATCTGCATTTTCAGATGTTGGTTTGAAGTTGGGCCAGTGTCATAGACAGTGGACCAACAGCAAACCAACATTGGCAAAATATTCCAAAAGTGGCATAACTATCTAAAGTTAATTAAATTAGTAACAGACAATTTTGTGAGATATACAATTAGATATACAGGTATACAATAAGCAAATTTTTAAAATATATCAGCTGAAAGTGATAAGATATAATGTGTCGATTCCCATTTAATAGGATTATTATGTCATTTAAGTCTGAAAAGTTGTATTTACTAGGAGAACTACCAGTTCAAATGAATAACAATACAGCAGAGCCAGAGGTAATTTACTGTATGCTGATTAATCTCTATGGAAGTAACATGTCATAAAATCTATTACTTCAACCCTTTCAGTGTGGGGATCGATCTTAGACGTCAGAATCTGACGTCAAAAGTCGAGCTGGTGCTGAAAGAATATTATATTTATTGTGGCCATAGACCCATAGCCTATATCTTTAAAAGAAGCGGGAAGAGATAACGAAGACATTTATAATGATTTCAAATTAAACTAAATTTGCCTGAGGGGCTAAGCTTGCATCTCCACCCGCCCCACATAGATTTAGAAACCAAAATACATTAATTATAGAGAAATACAGTACTGTCACCAATTTTTTATGTAAAACGCGTAAAAATGTGATGTCAGAATCACACCAAAATCTAATCAACATATGTCCAGGGTAAGTTGCTTCCTTGGAACAAATCAGTGAAGCAGTTCAAGTTCTTGAGAGTAACATGTGATTCTTCAGCCATCTTGAATTTTGTTCAAAAAAAAAAAAAAAAAAAACAATTCTGCTGACAATTTTCTCTGGGCCAGTGAGCATATCCAAAAGATAACATTTGAGCTGTATAACTATATTACCAAATTTTGATAATAGCCAAAATGAGCAAAACTGAAATATCAGCTAAAAACCTAAAAAAGTAAAAAAAGTTGTTATTATCATAATCACACCAAAAACTAATGTGCAGGGTAGGGTCTTTCCTTTAAACCAAACATGAAACAAATCCATAAAGAGGTTCAAGCTCTAAATTTTGAAGAAGCTGAAAAACGTAAACAAAAATTACAAGGCGAATTTCCTAGGGCCAGTATGCATAGTGGAAATATTTAGAAATAATCCAAGTAGGGGCTTATGGCTATATTACCAAATTTTGATGATGGCTAAAATGAGCAAAACTGAAATATCCGCGCAGAAACAACATGCGGTGGCGGCCACCACCACATAGTAAGTGGAGACTTAAAAAACCTTTGGTCTCAATGGTTTGTGTAAAAATATTTCAGCGATATAATATTTAAGGGTGAAAGATAATATAATTTCTCACCTGTACGCTGCATAACCGATAAAAAAGGCCATCTGGAGTGCAATAAATATAAAGAACAGCCAGGGTGTGATACAATTAGAAGATTCCTGAGATGGACATGGCGCACCGCCCTGTATATCAAAAACATAATTATTAGTTATGTAAATTTGTAATCAATGATTAGTTGAAATTGGCCTGTATAACAAAATAATGATGATCACAGATAATTGGTCAATTGAATTTTTAAAATGAGTTAACCCTTTAAGCCCTCACGATGCATTAAAACATCATTTTACATCCCTGAAAACACATGTAATTTTCCCACAACAAAGGGTTTTAGAACGAAAATTTCCAAGAAACTGGTTTACAAATACATGGTAATTTTCTTGAATTTTTCACCCACTTCAAATCATCTTCATCCACTACAAGTCGAGAATTGCTACAGCAGTTCGCGGCTTGTAGTTGATGGAGATGACAATGGTAAACTCGGGCTTGAAAGGGTTAGGAAGCTTGCATGTTCTGCTGGAAGAGAAATGTTAGGTTACGTTGAAAAGTAGAAGATTAGAAAATCAGGTCCCATTAGGATGATTTTGGGCAAACAATACAGGCTACATCAAGGCTTATTAAGAAAATATGTTCAGAATAATCATAATTGATCATCATAATGAAATTGGTGCTTGTATCGATCATGTAAGTGTTTGCATTTCAGTGTTTTAAGTTTACTGTTTTTCTTAGGGTCATAGACAAAAAATAGGCACTCAAATGAAGCAGAAAGTGCTAACAGTGACAAATTTGTTTAAAACCTGTTTTATTATTTGGAAAACGAGTGTTTAAACATCAAGATTTTAGCAAATGCCCGGTTGCAAATTAAAAAAATATGAATCATTTTCAACAACTTGAAATTGTTGGTAATGGTAGCAGGACACAACTTCAAGTTGTGAAAAATTTAAATTCTACAACTTCGTACTTTAACCCTTACAGCGCGGGAAGCAATGTTAGAAGTCAGAATCTGACGTCTGTAGACTTTAGTCTTATGTCGTTACCTTCACTGTAAGAGTAAAAATATTTATAATGTTCATAGACCCATAACATAGATATTCAAATGCAGCGGAAGGAGCTAAAACATTGACAATGATGTCAAAATTAAAAAAAAAACCTTTGTTCTTCATGGTTTATACAAAAAATATTTCATCCCTTAAGGGTAAAGGCTACTCTACGGGTTAGTGCTGGTAATTGTGAAATACCTGAGGTTTATGTAGGGCTTTCACGTCCCCTGTGATTCCCATGAGAAGTGATTTCAGCTCGTTGTGCTGGTTGGCGTTGCCCATACCACCTTGTCCAGCAGACCCTTTCTGTACATTGTCAACCGCTGATCTGTTACATAAACAAACAATGATTTAGCAAAACCACAACATAAACATACAATGATTCAGCACTGTCACAAACGAAAAGTCAGTAACTTCCATCAAGATGAATGGCTTGTAGAATTCTTGAAGTGAATTGGTGCTTAAATATTATTCACTCTATTTTCCCAAGTAATATATAATCATAATAAGGCAGTTTGCTTTGAACTGTAGGATAGTATTTAACTTTAAAAATTTCCCTTTCAAACTGGTTATTTTTAACCCTTGTGCTGCTGGATTGTTTGTTTCTATTTTTTGTTTGTTCGAAGCTGGAATTGCTAACGCAATTTCCAGCTTCAAATGACAAAAAATAATTATAGATATGAAAAAATAGGCATCCCCGATATTGAATTAGTGGATTAACTAAGCATCTACCAAAAACTGTTTTACCAAATTCAGTGATCCAAAACATGCTTGAAATGTATAATTACGGGCCTAGCAGCACAAGAGCTAAATAAGCTATTACTGGTGTTTGTTTTTCCACCTAGTATTTCCTGCTTCATACCTGGTATCTCTCACTTGAGCTAACAGCTCTCTGTGACTATTTAATATCGTGTCTACTTCATGTCTCTTTATGGTATCTAAACCGAGCTGTGGTGCTGCCCCCTAGTAAAAAAAATACAAAATTATTATTTTAACAATATAAAACATTTGTATAGTTTTATCAAACATCAAATCAGCACAAAATCAAAAGCACGGAAGTGGATTTCTCATGCTTCAAATAGGAGGCTGCGGCGTTTTCAGTGTAGTGAAATATACATATCAGCAGGTGAATAATTTAACAGAAATTGAATAAACAATAAAACAATTAAAAAAATCATAGGCTACCATCTTATGATTCTAATTGCGGGTTCAATTTCATGAAAATGCACACATGGGCTAATTAAAAAAAAATTATGTGAAAATAGCATATTCATTCGAGATGTCAGCACAGCATTGAGACAGTTCTGGGCCAATGTCCAGTGTTAGTTTAATGAGCAGTTAGTGAGAAAAAAAGAAGATAATCAAAAATAGTGTTCGCAACTACCGTATTTATTCTAATAACCGCCCATACTCCAATAAATGCTCACCCCCTTGATTTGAAAATAAAAGCCACGATCATGTATACTATATTATGATCGTTAGAAAACTGCTCTAATAAGCGCCGATATTCTAATAAATGCCCCTAACGTTTATTAGAATAAATACTGTACATCTTCAAATCAATGCAACTTAGTGAACAAGAGACACAAATGCCTTGATGCTTGATCACAACAAAACATGATCATTTAGTTTATTCGGGTCTATTATTTTCTATAAATTTGAAGGTGGAACCGCTAACAGAATTTCCAACTTTTCAAACTTAAAAAAAAAGGCCCATTTATGAGAAAATAGACATTTCCCAAATTGAACTTTCGATTATTTAGGCAACTACTGAAAAAAAATAATACTTTCCTGTTATTTTATTTGGTTTGAAATACTTACGACGTTATTGCCATGAGCTGCCCCGGCTCCGGTATTAATCAGAGAGAGAGAGGATAGCGTGCGCTCCTGGCGACCAATCACCTCGTCCAACTTCCTGTGCAGAGTACGGATGTTGTCGTGAATGGCATTCTGAGAGTCAAAAATCATCTTCAATTCCTTCTGGTCCTGAGTTTCAAACTGAAAACATACAAGTACAACATACAGGTTTTTTACTCAGGGGATGACCTTAAATAGCCAGACTTAATCTTGGCTAGTTTCTTCACTTATTCATCACTGAGTTCCTGCACGTCTACTCTACCTAAAAATAATGACTTTTATTGACTTTTTTACTTGGCTTTTTACTGACGAACATAAGCGAAATAATAATTAGGCCTATGTACGTATACAGGTTTGTTACTCGGGGGATAATTTAACCCTTACAGAGCGGGGATAGACTTTATTTATACGATTCCGACGTCTAAAATCTATCCGCGCACTATAAGAGTAAAATTATTTCTAATGGCCATAGACCCACAACATAGGTATTCAAATAAAGCGGAAAGAGCTAAGACATTTATGCTGATTTAAAAAAATCTTTGGTCTCCATGGTTTTATAACGGTTGAAATTGCCTTAATCCTGACCAGTTGTCAGTTTTCCTGACTTATTCATCAGTGCACGCCTGTGGGCGTGCAGGAGGTTTGCAATTATTCGCCGCAAGGGTGAGATGGTGGGGATTGACCAACCACAGATCAGGAAATGGTTGAAATTTTCCTATGCTGAGAGAGTTGACTGGCGGCAAAATGAAATAAAACTAAAAGGATCACTGTTTTTTTGTAAACAAAAAACTGGAGATGTCTCGTCTCGTCTCGTCTCGTCTCGTCTCGTCTCGTCTCCCCTCCCGCAGCATAAACAATTAAAAGTTGATAGCTAATAGATGTAGTCAGTGCTGATGATATTAGGCGTGCGATCGCACGCGCACGCCATCTCACGCCTAAAACAAAGTTGAGGAGTAGGAAAAACCGCACAACTCGTACAATGTACAGATACAAAGGCAACACTTAGTGGATTGCTAATCTCACTACTTCCTCACACTCATTGCTCATTCAAGGAGTGTCCATCAGCACTGTGTAGTGTCAATGACATTTTTAATTAATGCTATTAAATGGCTCCTGTGGACAGTAGATACTATGTATTTTTATGTGGTGGAACCTGTGTTTTATATCTACAGTAAACTAAATCGTATTTAGGCTCAATCAGCTGGGCACAATTTCTTCAAACTGTTGTCACCTTACAACAACTGTCATTCACTACCCTAAGATTCTGTAGTAAGCGGCATTTATTATTCCGTTTTGGAACCACGCCGATGGGCAAAACACAATGTGGCTTGTCAACATCATTTGCGCTCAATAGCACGCTCGACTGCTAGTGCTTATTGCTGGCGGCGAGTACAAGCTGATACCGACCCTATGTCTGTTAAATGCTGAGCCAGCATCACCGGTGCTGGCCAGTATCCATTCAGCCCTAGTCAGTACTACATGCTGGCCGGAAGGCGTGCACATAGTATACACCGCCCCAATGCCGTTTAATTGTTGGTCAGTGTCGTCCACGATGGCCCGGCATCAGACTAATGTACATTACACTGACATATTATGAGAAAATGGGACTGTGCAATTTTGCTGACTTTTCTCCCGCCTTGAATTTCTCTGACTTTTCCTTCTGCTTTGAAAATAACTGTTATTCATTCATTTGATGGTGGAAGCTGCATCAGCAAATTCAGCTTCAAATGAATGAAAAATACAATTTGGCGGCTGACACTCAATCATTTCATTGAGTTTCCTTTCATTATTAACAATCATAAATCTTACCCATTCCTTGTCATCATAATCAACGGGTTTCTTATCAGGATGTTCCAGTTGGTAGCTACAAAAACAGAAATCATAAATTCGTTGCAAGATCAAGGTATGGATATGAAGCATTAGCCTGTACCTATGAGGTACCTTGATTATGTTGGGTTTCCAAAAACTTGCAGTATCAACTGTTTTTAAAATACACCTGTGACGTCAGTCTATTGCTAAAACAGTAAATTCGGATCAACGAATCTACTGTTATATGTAATACTGGCCAGGTGGGCACAATACAATAATATACGGGTTTAACAATGAAATTACATGGCTATTGTTTAATGGTTTACCATACTGACAATGAAATTGCATTCTTCTATATCAAATCTTGGAACACATGTGCATATTCTGTGTATTTTAAGTCGAAGAAAGAACTCAAATACGATAGATTCGTAGATTCGAAAATCGCGACTCGTACATTCAGATCTACAAATCTATCGAATTTTGTTCTTTCTCCTTGACTTACAAATAGACTAAGTGCAAATTGAAGAAAAGGACAGTAATTGAGATGTGAGGTGTTTTCAGTAAGACTCTCAAAAAATATTGGTTTGGGGATAATAAAAATTTTACCAGCAGCATATATACCCACCCGGACGGGAAATCCTAAACAAGCCATTTTTTCTAATTTTACAAGAGTAACTGTGACAAAATTCTAATGCTAAAAGGATAACTGAATTCACAAAGTAATAACATAGCATATTCTTGCAATGTCTACATTCAAGTAAGTACAATAACTCACTCTTCCTTGGCCTTCTGTAATTTTTGCCAGTATTCATCAAATTCAGATTCAAATTTCTTCCTCTCGTCTTCTGAAACTTGAGGAGCTGTTGGATTCTGTGTTAAAAAAAATAGATGTGATACAAATTAACCTATAAACATATTACCGTAATTACCGGACGATACCGCATTACTTTTTTATTATTATTTGAGCTCCTGCGCGACATAGAACAAGTGCGTGATGTATGCGACTAGATCACTGATTAACCTGTCTGACATGTCAGATTGCTCAGGTGAGAGCATTGAGCTGTGAAAGGTCAGTATAGTTTTGTCATCGCGTTGGCGCCGTTATCACCTATGCCGTGAGTGTTGAAGCCTGAATGAACACAGCTCCTCAGGCAGGGTATAGTACGAATGGATTAGTTATGTCATGTCACTTATCACTATTTCTCTCTGTCAGAAGGATTAACTGCTCGATAAACTGACACGCTGACATTGTACAATACATCATTATAACCACGTGGGGATTTTTTAGCAGTCGATAATATATATATCATGATGATTAATAAATATCTAATGTTACGCGTTAGCGTGTAAAACTGATACATGCATCCCAGCAAACACAGGCATTGACCCAATGTTGTTCTAATGTCAGCCCGCGTCTTCGACATCGGCACAACATTGAAACAACAATGGGTCAATGCATCGTGTTAGCTGGGATGTCTGCAAACTGCACAGCCATGCGTGCCTATACATGCTTTATTGACGCACCAACGGCGGGAGTCTAGTCGACATTCTGGGGCTAGCATTTTTAAAATTTCGCCCACTATATGAAATGTATTTGTTACGTTTTTATTCCGGTATTAACGTAGGTCTATATTTCGCCGACTCATTTCTATCAACTTTCATTGTATATATATCGCTGTACTCATTCGAAGATGGTATGCACTGGTAAATTATTTGCAGGTTAATCGCGGCCCGTGGTACAGAAACGTGCGTATGCCTATATTCGTGCTAATTACGTGACTATATTGAACCGCAACACGTTTAAGTAAACATGAAAGTATTAATTTGTAAGTTTCATTATTATATATTACAATAATACTACACACAATCTAATAAATCTAGGACCCGAGCCGGCACAAATCAATCTTACTAACACACCATTAGCATTGGGGACTGCCATGTCATGGCGATATTTTGAACTGCGCGGTAAATAACAAGTGCGCGGTGTGAAAGGCCATTGTAACTTTTGACTAGCATAAACCATAAAATCTTGTCATTTTTAAGGAATTGGATTTTTTTTTTTTAAACATAAATATATGGGACATGGGCCTAGCAGGATAAAAAAATAAAAAGATAAAAACCAATAATGACCAGTAGACATCAGATTCTGACGTATAAAAGCAGCCCCCGCACTGAAAGAATTTAAATATTTCTAATGGCCGTAGACCCATAACATAGGTATTTGAATGAACCAGAGTTAACTAGGACATTTATGCTGATTTCAACTTGATAAAAACCTTTGGTCTCCATGGTTTATACAAAAAATATTTCAGCGTTCTAATGGTTAAACTTACACTGTCATCCACTGTGGTAATACTGTGTGTCAAAAAAGACTGCACATCGTGATCATCTGAAAGAAAAAAAATAACGTGGCTGCATTTCATATCAAATAACACCACCTCACAGATGCTTTACTTTTCACACAACAATATAAGTTATTCACAACACATTCAAATTTGACACAATATATAATCCGTCAGCTAGGAATGTGTTTATTATTTCATCTAATATATCTTGCCATTTAGCTTGTGGTTCTATTTAGAACGGTTACTTGTATGTATGTGGATACTACATAGCTTAGGCTATAGAATCATTAAATATATGGCACATTATGACTCATTTTGTCAGGAGAGCTACATATCCTTTCCACTGCCGGGTAGATATAGCACAGCTCTACCACAGCGTATCAAAACGGATGGAAAAATCGACCCTCTCACAAACACTATGATATACCGCACTCATACCAGAGCGTTGTAGTCCGTATCCAAAAAGTGGCCTTCTCTCACGCATAGCGTAAAAATCCGCAATTTATCTCAAAATCTCTCTTATTCATGTATAGAGCAGCTGCCGCTATTACGTTATTTTACGATACGGCAGACGTGCGAGGTGAGATATTACGTTAGCCCACCATTGAAAAGGTATTTTGCCAACATATTCCGTTTGATGGGAAAGTAATATAGTGTATGGCACCCAGTGGAGTCTTTTTTGATGAATCCACATGTCTACGATTAAGATAATTAGCAAGGAGTTTAAATAATTTAAACCTAATATTTCCTGACAAGGTATCCAACTATATAGGTTGAGAATACGGGCCCAGATAACGAGACGGGGGACTACAGTCTGCGACTGACTGTCTAGTAATGAATGGAATACACAAATAAATATAAGCTCAGAACAAACCAGATGAACACATAATTCAAGCTAAACCCAATTTATAGACATTACTACGATATTTTTGTGTTAAAAACCTTTCTATAATTTTATTAATTGTTATAGGTGCCTTGCAAAAATCTTAAGGGTGTCTGTGTCCTCTGGGGAAAATGGTTACGTATCAACGTAGGCTTTGTTTAATATATAATATTCTAGGCGAGTGTATTTCTTGTGGAATGTTTAAAGTTAAATATAAACATGAAAATACATCTTTGCACATTATTATCGTTATTCATTCAAAGTTTGAGAAGCATCATAATAATTATACTACCTCATTTTACAAGTAGGCCCTATGAGTTTAACACATTGGGAAATCTAATTGTTCTAATAAAGACAACGGAATAAAGACAATAATACTAACAGCCTAACAGGTCTTCTGATCAGCCGGAAAAAAATTCAACATCGTAATCGTGGAATGTACTAAGATAACAGAAAAGTCAACATGTCACGGCCGTGTAGATACACACGGAGATGACAACGTGCCCAGCAAACACGATACTACTAGAATAATATCGGTCCAGCGTCAGCGACGCTGACCCAACATTAAACCAACATTGGGACAATGTATCGTGTTCTGTTAGTGACCCCCCTGTTAATTATCAAGATAATTAGTGTAGAATTATTTAAAAAATAAATGTTCTGGAAGCCAAAATGTCTTCACAAGACATCAAACTAAGGGTTGCAGGTGTAAAATCGGGTATATTTAATATCTATGACATATCATGTAGAGCATGTCAAAGTGACGAAAAAGCTTATTTCACATAATGTTATAACTATCCATTTATAATTGCTAATTAGTAAACATCATGATAGGTTAGAAGCATGCCGCCAAGTTTACTGGGAAGAAATGGGGAAATACTCTCTGTATATCAAAGCTTACAAGTGTGCATTATTCACCACCTTAGCAAAAATAGCTTTAATACTGAATAAAATGTAATGAGGATGAAAAATACAGACAGGTCTACGACATACGATGGTGCTTGTCAGAAGGCCATTTTTTCGCTACGATCCAGTACGCTGTGACAGGCCTACACTGTATGGTACTGTTTCTGAGAGGGCCGCAAAAACGATCCGGTTTAATACGCTATGGCAGTGGAAAGGATATATAAATGAAAGCTTAGAATGTCCTAACTTTGATGAATTATATCATTTTTACACTATTTTTTAAGAATGTCATGTGGTACAAAAGTGTTAAAATAATCAAAAAACAATTATAGTGAAAATCACAGATAACCTAATATACAATTTGCTGTGATAATCAATGGATGACATACCGGCCAAACCTCCCGTAGCTGCAGTGACACCAAAATATCCGTCCGCCGGCAAATCCACATTCTCTGCTCTGACACACATCTCAAAGTCATCCTTATGGTTCGTCATACCAGTGTGAAATAATACCTGATGAAAAACAACACATCTCCAATTGATCCATATGGTTGATTACACCCATGCATATATCACCTTTAACCCTTTCAAGCCTGAATTTACCATTGTCATTTTCACCCACTACAAGCTGCGAATTGCTGTCGCAATTCTCGACTTGTAGTGGGTGAAGATGACTTGAAGTGGGTGGTAAATTAAAGAAAATTGGTACAACAGATTCATAGAAATTTTCCTTCTAAAACTTCTAGTCAATTAAATTAAGTTTTCAGGGATGATGCTTCGATGTATCGTGAGGGTTTAAAGGGTTGAGGACTACCCAGCAAACACGAGAGGTTGAGCCTATGTTGACGCGGGACCAACATTAAAGCAACATCAGCTTAACGTCTCGTGTTTACTGGGTATAGGTATTCAATCACTTGAGCTTGTCGATCGAGGTAGGCTGTCAAAGCAAGTTAACCCTTATCCTGCTGATCACGACTATGGTCGTTTTTAATCTGCTAATTTATTAGATCATTGATAATCTGAACAAACCTGTGTTTCAACATCAGGATTTGCAGATGTTTGGTGTCAAATTAAACAAATATGAGTAATTTTAACCCACTTGAATTTGTGAGTAAATTTTTTTTTAAATTAAGTTAGCGGGATAAGTGTTAAAAATGATATATTTCAGGATAAAAATGATAAATGGTTAACACAAGTAGGTAATTTTAAATTGTATACAGGATAATGAAATATACAAAATACCTAACAAAATTGAGAATTTTTTTATCATCCTGTATTTTTATGTTAACAGCCATTTTGGGGCAATTTGGCAGTTTTTAAAAGTGAAAATGAAAAAAAAGTTTCCCTACCTACCCTATCATGGAGGGCCATGCAACAAAATCACCTACCTACCCTGTTTGGGAAGGCAGTGTAATCGAAAACTGAGGTATTTTTTCGGTCTACTCACTGTTAATGTTCGCTGGTAATATTCTATTTTCGCTCTGACTGGAAACGGTTTGTTACGGAAATCTCTTAAACATCCTCCAAGTTGCTGATTCATGCCATCCCTGTATTAAGAAAAAAAATTAAAGTTTGATTTTTTTATTATTTTTTTTTAAATACACTCTACACAGAATTCTAAAAATGCAACAAAATACAAAAATATAATGAAATTGCAAATACCGGTTAAAAAGAAACTGCTCTCCTATCTGATGATATGCAACCATTAAGTCAAAAGAGTAAAAAAATACAATGTGTCTGTTTTTAAATTTGCCAAAAAAGTTAAATAAATAAAATTTTCTGAGCATAGATAGTGGAGAAAATAACTTACATTTGATGATCATACATCTTTGTCCCGTCATTGAGCATAACCCCGATATATGGATTATTTTGCTAAAAACACAACAAAAAAAAGATTTTTTTTTTAAATTTTTGAGTAATGCTGTTATCGGAATGACATACTGGTGCGATATTTCCTAACACATCTATACATCTAATATTGAAAACTACCTCACAGAGTGTGAGAAATAAATATATATTGTAGAACTCTCATTACCTGACCATCGTTGTCAAACGAGTCAAATATGACGGCCAATCCATTCCATTTATCTGCATTGCCAAACACAAAACCACCTTCAGCTCTGTCTTTTGTATACCATATCGCCTGAAGTAAGAGAAAGGTTTTCATTAAAAGCTGGAGATTATAAGTACTACTCGGATACTTCTTCAAATGAACTTTATTTTTTGCTTGTATCAACCAAAACTGAAACAAGTTCTTTATTCAAACTTATTTGCCAAACATGGTAAATAGATGTCTACATTGTTTTTTTAACACATTCTATGAAAGTTCTCGTAGATGATATATGCCGTTAATATATGATTTACACAAAGGAATTTTTTTTATCTGAAATGCCATTAATTTTAACTACATTTTAGAAAATTGTATATAGAGCCTTGACCCCTTGACCACCAGGGAATTTTGCTACATTTTCTTTCTCTATGAGCTGTTAATTAACCCTGGACTTGTAGTGGATGAAAATGACTTGAAGTAGGTGATAAATGAGAAAAAGAAAAAGTGTTATTAACAAAACAGTCTCACAAAAAAATATGTTCTAAAAACCCTAGATGTAGAAAATTAAGTTATTCTTAAGAGAAGCAAAATAATACTTTGATGCACCGTGACGGCTTGAAGAGTTAAATGAAACTCCATATTTTCTACCATACAATGTATAAAAATCACCTAATTTTATAAAATATTCAAGTGTACTATAATCCAACACACCCCAACCCGGGTTACCAGTGATGACGCCATCTTGAATAACGCGAGTTGTCATTTGTCAGTATACAAGTGACGCTGACAGTGTTTCTTTAATGTTGGTCCACTGTCTGCGACACTGAACCAACACTAAACCGACATTGGGTCAATGTCTTGTGCTTAATAGAATTTTTCGTAGTGAAAAATTAGAAGGTCAGATTTTGTAACCTGAATTTTTGTGTCTTGTGTGAAAACTTGGATTTTTCTAGGAGGATTTTTGGGATTATTACTGTTTTCCTACCATGGTAACCCGGGTGACAGTAGGCCTACATCAACAATTAAATTTAAAAATTGGTAAAAAGGGTGACAGCACCACGGAGACCTGGGTTGAGGCATGGTGGATCATATATGAAACAAAAGCTTCCTCAACTCTTATGCTGCTGGGACCGGATACATATGTTTTCAATCAAATTTCTAACCAATAGATACAACTTGAATTGCTAAAATGTTTTGTGGTAGATGCTTAGTTAATCTAATAATTACATTTTAAAGATGCATATTTTTTTATAAAACTAATTATTTTTCGTCATTTGGAGCTGGAAATTGCGTTAGCAATTCCAGCTTTAAATGACGAAAGATAGTCTGAAAAAACCCGGCAGGGTAAGGGTTAATAAGATGGTTGTAATAATTATGTATATGAAATGATTTTTATTTGAAATAAATACCCCCATATCAGTAATGGGTAGGTGACATGTTAAATACTAACCAAGCCGTCAGCACCAATCCGACCTCGACCACTGATCCTGAATTGAACATCAATCTCCCAGTTGGCAAAATTTGTACTTTCCTTGGCCCATACATGACCTGTGGGATAAAACAATATATTTACTTGTAATAATTAGGCTTACTTATAATTGCGATCACATGCAACTTTTATTTCTGTGTCATAAAACTTGGGGGTATTGAATATTTAAAACTAATCACACAAATAGGAAATCTGATAAAAATTATTAACCATTCTCTCAGAGACGCATCTTAAAACACTAAGCATGACAATAGTGGATGAAAATGCGGTGATGTGGTTTAAAAATTAAAGAAAATTACTATGTAGTGGTAAACCAGTTTCATGGAAATTAAGTCTTTTTTTAGGGATGTAAAATGATGCTTTAATGCATCGTGAGAGCTTAAAGGGTTAATTAGTTTTATTAGATGATCAAATCACTGTTATTGGGAATGAGATGAGTGTTTAAACTTCAAGATTTGCAAATGTTTGGTCTCAAATTAACAAATATGAGTAACTTTCGCCGCTTGAAGTTGTGAATCGAGATAGCAAGACACAACTTGGATGAAATGAATGAACATTTAAATTCTCTAACCCAAGTGCTTTAAGGGTTACTTTACAGTGAACATTTATTGTACAATGTTTTTCACAGGCTAAAGATAACATAAATTATCATATGTAAGGCCACACAAATTTATTTAATTGTTTTACCACTTTTTTTCAGCATTGGGGCTGTCGGGTGGCGGCAAAAAAAAAAAAAATCAGATAAAGAGGTGTGTAATTTTTTTTAGATTGGTCCACAATACAGAAAGCGACGAGTTTCCCAGGTTTGGGCCAATTACGAACGCTGACATACTCTATTATCCCTAATAAACGCCCCCCCCCCTAATAAATGCCCCCCCCCCCGTTTTTCTGGTAGGGTACCCTATAAACTGGCTTGAAAAAAACAAAAAAATTACTCTCCTGTCCCTGATATCAACAAACCATTTCATTTGCTAAAACGGCGGCTGATTTTCCATACAGGTTCGTTCGTTGTGGTCAGGTTCGTTTAACAGAAAATTAGTCTTATTAAAGTCAAGAAAAAAACATGTTTTTCTATTTGACTACTTCGTGGACAAACTGAGAGAGATAAGACGTGAATGAATAGCCGCCGCAGCCAGCTGGATAACTGCACAACAAGACGCTGTGTGTCAGATCTGGATGTAAGACGGGATCTGCACACGACACCACTAGACGCCAAACCGATGCCGGTCCAGCGTATGTCACCATTGACGACGGTGGCCCGGCATTAGGACAACACTGCCCCGACGTCTCGCGCCGACAACATTCACCGGCATACAGATAGCGTCTGTGTGCATGCGCTGTCTTCAACTTCAATGCTGGGTTAACAACCAAGATACCGGCCCAGAGTTGACACTGCCTGTTTGCCATTGAATATATCAATGAGAATCATGTCATCCATAGCATTTGTTTTTTAATTCTTATTTGGCAATGTATTATCGATCAATCCAGGTGTTTCGGGTTGAGTTGGAGTGTAATGTGTGTGACACATTAACAGAACTATAGCGTGCAGAGTGTCAGCCTTAATGTATCACAGCTATTTTTCACACCTGATGTCGGCACCTGGCTGCACGTTGAGTTGTGTCAGACTGACCGCAGCGTGTCAGTTATGCTTACAACGAAAGTAATGACTGTTTATCCACGACGGCGGGAGAAATAAAAATAAATTTTTTCAAAATTTTAATTTTTTTTTTTTGCCATTTTCGGAAATTTTCGGCGGCGATTTGGTAAAACAATTAAATCAATTTGTGTGGCTTAATGTAAGTTTCCGTTTAGAGGTTAAATAATTTTTTTAATATATATGGATCTTAAACAATAAATTTGGCAATAAAAATCCTTTAAAAAGTAGATGTGATATAGAAAAAATACTGATATTTATTGATGAGAATTATTAAAGACAAACATCAAATTGAAAAATTAATGAATTTATTTCCTGGTCGAATTGTGAAATACTGACCTCTTTTGCTTCTTAATGATGGAGTAATTCTTATAGATTCATCACTTGCTATGGCATCTGTCGAATAAACAAACAATAGCTTGTTATTAAACACTTTTATTTAAGTTAAATATCAACAAATGCTGAAGAATATAGTTAGTCTGTTTCCATCAAAAGACAAATAACGTCTGTCCCCACACCGAGAGGGTTAATGGGACAAACGCTAGCACTAGTCCAGGATAAATAATACCTACTCCTGTTTGACTGGTGCTATTTGTGAGAAACTGTTGGACGGTGCAGTTTGAGAAGGCATGTATGACACCCATACAGATTCTGGCACATGTGTCTTTTATGTGGCATCACTGTGCCTGTCCATGGCAAGAGATACACACCATTCTAAGAAAAAGTTCAAGAATGCATATAGGCCCTAATATCAGTTGTAACAGCCAATAAAATTAACGTTCGACCATGCCTGGATCAAATTTGAAATGTCCGATTAAAATTCACAGTCACCTGCCCGACCTGTAGGATAACATATACATGTATATGGATCTTAAATGATGGCATCTGCTAAATTAAAAGATTGATTTTACTACATAAAATAATGTGACCAGGTAGAATGCAAAGTTGAACATTAAACATTGGATTTTGACACATTAAATGATTGAAATTGTTGTTCACTCATTCCCATAGGATTTAACATGGAGAGTATCTGAACAGCTTAAAAGGTTAAAACAATTTAAATTGAATCAAGTGCTTCTCATTAAAATACATAATGGACTAATAATGGACACTATTCGAGTAAGAAGTGTAAGTGTCTACATAAATTGAATCATTAAATAACTAGATTTGCCTGAGGGGCAAAGCTTGCGTCTCGACCCGCTCCACATAGTACATTAATTATAGAGAAATACAGTACTGTCACCAAATTTTTATGTAAACCACGTGAAAATGTGATGTCAGAATCACACCAAAATTTAATAAACATATGGCCAGGGTAAGTTTCTTCCTTGGAACAAATCGGTGAAGCAGATCAAGCTCTTCACAGTAACATGTGATTTGTCAGCCATCTTGAATTTTGTTGAAAAAATAAAAAAGAAAAAAAAATTATCCTGACTTTTTTCTCAGAGCTACTGAGCATACACAAAAGATAAAATTTGAGCTGTATGACCATATTAACAAATTTTGATAATAGCCAAAATGAGCAAAACAGAAATATCAGCTAAAATCCTAAAAAGTAAAAAAGTAAATGTTTTTATTATCATAATCACACAATCCTAAAAAGTAAAAAAGTATATGTTTTTATTATCATAATCACACAATCCTTTGAACCAAAGATGAAACAAATCCATAAAGCAGTTCAAGCTCTAGAGAGTGACATAGGATTTTGGCGGCCATCTTGGATTTTGCTGAAAAAGCTGAAAAATTCCCCAGGACCAACAAATATTTAAAAATAATCCGAGCAGGGGTGTATAGCTATATTATCAAATATTGATCATAGCTAAAATGAACAAAACTGAGATATCCGCTTAAATTCTGAAACGTAAAAAAATCAAAGTTTTTATTATCGGAGTCACACCAAAAACAAATCAGTACATGTGCAGGGTTGGATTTTACTGAAGAAGCTGAAAAACGCCAAGAAAAATTAACGGGCAAATTCCTTAGGGCCAATATGCACACTGCAAATACTTAACAAATTTTGATAATAGCCAAAATGAACAAAACTGAAATATCCGCTTAAATTCTGAAACGTAAAAAAATCATAGTTTTTATTATAAGAATCACACCAAAACCTAATCACAACATGTGCAGAGTAGGGTCTTTCCTTTAAACTAAACATAAAACAAATCCATCAAGCGGTTCAAGCTCTAGAGAGCGACATAAGATTTTGGCGGCCATCTTGGATTTTGTTGAAGAAGCTGAAAAACATCGAAAAAATTTTACAGGGCAAATTTCCTAGGGCCAATATGCATACTGCAAATATTTAGAAATATTTCGAGTAGGGGTGTCTGGCTATATTACCAAATTTTGATGATGGCCATAATGAGCAGAACAGAAATATCCGCTAAAATACAAAAACTTAAAAAAATCAAAGTTTTTATAATCAGAATCACACCAAAAGCTTTTCAGCTCACGGCCAGGGTAAGGTCTTTCCTTTAAACGCCAGTCCAGAGACATGGCTGTCACCAGCAGCTTATAAGATATAGAAAAAAACCAGCCAACATCAGACTGAACACTAATCATCTACAATATCAACCTTGTGATGCTATAAAAAACCTGCTCTCCTCTTCTAATAAGTTTTTAGGGTCACGGTACCGAAACCATATTTATAAACAGCTCAAAGTTTGAATAGGGCAGTTATAATAAGTCTAAACTGCCAGCATTATTCCGCATCAGGCTCTTGAAGAAAGGCATTGACTGTCTAACACTAGTAGTCTCGTTGATTGTTTGTTTATAATTTTGGTCAACAAATAGCTCCCTAGATATTTCTCTTCAGTGAGCCTTCTATAATGCTATGATACTTGCGTATATACCATATTATACCAGTGCTTGTCATTATAAGGAGCGTTATAATGCTCGCGCTCCATCGCGCCCATTCCTTTGAGAATAGGTGCGCCGTATATCACTCTCCTTGATACTATAAATAGCGCACCTAGTGCTAATTTTGCCGATTTGTATCAGGCTGCTACTCATTGAATTCTAATTCGATCTTTCTAAAAATTTAGCTCATTGGCAACTCATATTAGTGCAAGATTGATTGATATACGGCCGAGATATCGCGCTCGCAAAAGTGACGCATTTAGGGGCAAATGAACCCTCTGACTCTGAGATAGTGATAATATTTACACTTAAATAGGATTTAGCCTAGGTCCAGCCTATAGTATAAAATCGTCTACTTAGTCGCCTTAGACTGTCTGCCTGGTATGTATACAGGAAGACCACATCAACTCTATATTTTGCAAATATATAGATCCTTCCAGACAACCAGCAAAGATAATTAATACTTTACCCCCTACCCCTCCCCCATAAAAAAAAATATTTGCATGGACACTGGATTAGTTGATAGTCCACTATAGGTGTAAACTAGGCCTATAGCCTAGGGGACGTAGTCTATTATCTATAGGCCCTATACTTCACTGCTAAATCTAGAGCAAAGTATGCTGAAGAAATCAGTGTTTTTTTTTTAATTACCCCATCCCCTCTCCCACACAATCATCATCTCAACAATTTTGGGATTTGATAATGATAGTTACTTAATTGGGCCTACGTACGCCTACCGGTTGATAAATTTGGCAATTGTGCCTACTGTCTAGTAATGTTATTGAGGACTGTTCACTTATCAATATTGTTGATAAATTTGGCACTAATTTTCTTGAGGACTGTTCACTTTTGAAATAAATCTATCTTGAATTATTGCAGTGTAGTTTATCTTAATAAATCACAGTTATTCACCGGTTTGGGATGGTTCACAGTCACTATCATGAAACATACACGTGCAAACACTCATTTGGTTTCAGGAGAAATGTTTTATGCCATAGCATTTCTCTATCAAAATGGCATATGGGAAGCTTGGTTAGGAATGTAGTGTAGGCCTATGTCTTTAGAATTCATAGATCAGGACATCTCAAAAGCTATAAAATCCCCAAAAGTGTGTTGTATTTAAAGTTTTTCTTCAGTTCAGCTTTCGTTTTTTCAGAGGCAAAATTTAATTTTAGTCATGTAAATTCAGTGAGAAAATAACGGTGGTGGTGGGGCTTTTCATTGTAAAATTCTGGTGAAATGAGCAAAAAAGTCAGTCATTTAAAGCTCATACATTTGTACAGAATTCATCCCAGATGCTTTCAAAAGCCACCATATCAAAAAAATCTTCGTGGGCTTACAGCGCCCCCCCCCCCTTACCCCCAGCTGGATAATGAAGCTCCTGGCTGGGTTCAGGAGCTTCTATTAACTGAGCTCCTCGGTTTTTCATATGATAAGCATTGTTATACTACCGGGTATAGCCTATGACTATAAGGCCTAAAAAAATATTGTTTGTTCCCGATTTCCGACCGACCCTATCAAAACATGTGCGACCCAAATTTATTTTATGGATTTCCCCCCCCCCCCCAAAAAAAAAGGAATTCATAAGTTAAGGGAGGATTTTCTGACTGTAATCAAAGTAACTCTTTTAAAAAACATTACGAAAAGGAGAGGGGGGTCAAAAAGCATTAAAAAAACAAAAAATCACTATGTAATGTACAGATAAGACATGAATGGAAGTGAATTTGGCGCCAAATAAAATAATAATAAATTATTACCTACCGATTGGTTGAAGTGACAAAAAATTATATAAAAAATAAAATAAATTTCCTACCTACCCACTGGTTAAAATGACAACAAATCGGAAACAAACATATATTTTTTTTGGCCTAAGTGTCAGACCTAATCAAGGAATTGATGCGTCACTCTCAGTACTAAGCTTCGAACAGCATACATGACGTACGGAAGCTATTATAATTAGTCAGAGTAATGTAATTGGCAGACTATGTTGTAGACTATACCCTGGGCCACAATTATTTTGGTAAATCTGTAGCGCATGTTTTTTGTTGATTTCTCCATCAATTGTCAACTGATTTCCTCGAAATTAAGCACAGGCAATTTTCAAGTCATATCCTAACATTGGTAACAAGTTTGCTTTATAATATCAAATTTTTTAAAAGTTACACTACTTGACATGTAATAAAATCCCAGAATTAGTTTAATGGGTTTATAGAGAGATGTCATAATTTAAATTTAGACTACTACATTTGGTCTAACTTTTGAAATACTGCATATAATTTGACGAAATTTTCAGGGATATTATTATTAGGACTAGATCTAGATGTTGAAATATTATTTTCGCAAAATTTCATGAAAATCGGTTGATAATTGACGGAGAAATCAACGAAAAACATCCGCTACAGGTGAGTTGTGGCCTAAGGCTAAGGAGTAAAGTATATAAATGTATAAAACAATTTTGTAATTGCCTATTTTTCAACACAAGCTCAAAACAAATTTATATAAAACTTTGAACTTAATAAACTAATAGACTAGTCTATCTTTTCATTTAATTTTATGCACATTATAAAATCATCAAAAAACATACGTTAGATCTATATTCTATAGTCGCCGTCAAATTAAAAATGATCAACCAGAATCGCATGATTTTCGGCGATTTCTCCGTCAATTTTGAACAGATTTCCGGGAAATTTTGCAAAGGCAATCATTTTCTATTAAAATCCTAACAGCGGTAAAAAAAAATCGCACAATTATATTCAATAATTCAAAAGTTAGATAATTTGCCATGTAATAAAATTCTAGAATTAGTTTGATGGGGTTATAGACGGATGTCGTAATTTCAATTTACTACATGTCAAATGGTTTAACTTTTGAAATACGCTATATAATTTTACGAAAATTTCAGAGCTGTTAGGATTTGAATAGAAAATGGCCTTTGCAAAATTAGAAGAAAATCGGTTGAGAATTGACGGAAAAATCACCGAAAATCATGCGATCCTGGTAGATCATTTTTAATTTGACGGCGAGTAAAGCTCTTACACTGTCTAGAGACTAGACTACTGTGCCTTTCACTCCAATAATTCATCTTTCTAACAAAAGGTCAAACATAAAAAAATAGCACCCCCCCCCCCCCAAACACTAAATTCAAGTTGTGCGTCCCTTCACTAACACTGGTTAACTGGGGATTGGTCTAGAGTGCAATCTGACGATGAAATCAACACAGATGAACTGGTCAGTGACTGAAAGTGTGTGCTTTTTCCGTGACACGTTGCACATTTCCTGGCTTCATGCCAGCAACATATGGTGTTGAAATAATGTCATTTCTTTATCACAGAAAATACTTACGCCCACCGTGTTCCCAAAAGGGTATTGTTCCATCTCGTTGTACTAAATGTGGGCCTTTAAAACTGTGCTTATATTCAAATCTACGATGAGTCAAGGCAGATGTTGAGGCAAAAAGAACCAAAACAACAAACGAAGCCGCACAGCACACGTTGACATAAGATAACATCGTCAACAGTTTTCCCGCCGATTTTAATAAAAATCAATTGATATTTCACATGAAATTACAGCACAAGTTCAATCCAGCTTTCTTGTAGAAAGTGGGTGAATTTTGTATGATTAAGGTGCGTATTTCCTCTATTTTAGAGCTATTTTGGTGAGCGATTTTTGACAGGTTGTCGCCGGATATGAGCCGGTCACTGAACGCACTTGGCCTTCTCCTATTGGTCACCAAATTATACACATGTGCAAAAGTAAGTAGCTTCATTTATTATGATCCTTTGTATGATAAGCTCCAGCTGTGTCTGGTAACCATGGGAAACTCTCCCTGTTTAGCATACCACCTGTTAATTTGGTAACTTACCCCAAAGGTCTGTAGTTAAAGTGATTGATTAATTGTATTCAGTCCCATGTAATTATATTCAATAGTTTTAATTGCCGTTATTCTTGTACATTAATTATTAGTTTTTATTAAATACCTCAAACTCAAAGAGAACGCCTAAACAAAAATAACTAAAGGCGGGCCCATAATGGCATAAGGGTCTCACACAATACCACCAAAAACAAGTAACAAAAACTGTAACATAGCATATATGAGTAAAAGTATTCTACTAAGAAGACTTAAAGGCTGATAGCCTACAGAAGTCCACTATGATGATGATGATGATGATGAGTTTATTAGTCTATAGATTTTTATAATATATACTTATTCGCCTAAATTTTGTATAATTGCTGTCCATATTATATATGTATAATTATAAGCTATAATCTATCAATATATTTATTTATATGTTATAACTAAATCTACTCGATACACGATTAATCCGAGTTTTATGTTGTAATCTTCAATTGCTGTTTACAAAATAATAATAATAATAATAATAATAATAATAATAATAATAATAATAATAATAATAATAATAATAATAATAATAATAATAATAATAATAATAATAATAATAATAATAATAATAATAATAATAATAATAATAATAATAATAATAATAATATTAATAATAATAATAATAATAATAATAATAATAATAATAATAATAATAATAATAATAATAATAATAATAATAATAATAATAATAATAATAATAATAATAATAATAATAATAATAATAATAATAATAATAATAATAATAATAATAATAATAATAATAATAATAATGATAATAATAATAATAATAATAATAATAATAATAATAATAATAATAATAATGTAGCAAACTATCCCACTAAGAATCTTAGAGGTATATTCTCGCGTAAAATGTTTAGATTCAATATTACACCTGAATCTATAGTGGGACCTATGATAATGTTCGGAGCTTTATTACTTTACGATTTTTTTTTGATTGTCGCCTGAAGGCATTATGATCACACTTGACCCCGTGAGAAAAGAAACTAACATTTGCAGTGCAGTGCAGAAATTTATTTACAGTGGATAGAGAGTGCATATTCAGTGGTTATATACAGTAGGGTTCACATGTGAATTACAGGTTCGGAGAGAAATGACGGATTAAGCCTTCCTTGAAGGACTGCAACGTTGGAGTCGCACACAGACTGGGTGGCAGTGAATTCCAGTATGTGATTGTTCGAAGGAAGCAGCTGTATTTGCATGTATCTGTTTATGTGTTGAGCCTTCTCCACACATAGATGTCGCTCAGGTCAACCCCGCTCTATAATCTCTGAGGTCAGAATGTGTGTTGAGTTGTCTGTATCTGTAGCTAATCTCATTTATGTTTGAGATGTGTCGTGTATTTCTGAGGGGTATTTGTAGATAGGGGGGATAGGGATGGCAATTTTTTATGGCAAATTTTGTACCATGTCCACTTCGTAGCCAATCTTCGTACCAGAAAGCTATCAGTTCGTACCAACACATACCTACCAGCTCGTACCAGAAAGCTACCAGTTTGTACCAACGTAGGCTACCTATCACTTCGTACCAGAAAGAATGTATATGTTTTTTTTCTTAATTAGTACTAGTAGACAGGTTTGTTATGCTATATATATATACACATGTAATGTATGGATTACATTCTGCAGATTGGCAATTATTCAGAATCATCAGAAATAAATAGATGTCTTTGTCTTAATTATTTAGACAAGTTTATTATGCTATGTGCATTTACTTGTCAATGTCACGTATTTCTGTGCGTATTTCATTATATTGCATCGTATTGCATCAATATACTTAATTTAATAGCCTACATCTTATTTTGTCAACGATATACAGGTGTAAGACTTTATGTTTTAAATTTGATAATTGATGATCGATTACTACATGATTACTACAGGTAGGCCTGCTAAGTGTTTAAAATTCAGATCACAGCTTTCCCCTGTGCAAGCCCATGACAGCGTCAGCTATCACTCACAACACCTATGGCTCGGAGCAAATCCCTAACAGGTAGGGTATCAGTTGGAGTAATTCACAACTCACCTTCTCAAGCTGATGACGACTTAACTCATCAACCGCTACTTTAAATAATTTAAATGTTCACCTACTTAAAGTTGTGTCTTGCCACCGCGACCCACAACTTCAAGTGGGTCTAAATTAGAATAGTCGCGCTTAGCGATTTAAAGGTTTTAAAAGCTGTCCAGGCACGTAGCCAGATACCTATCGAATTGGTTTCGTTTTTCTGAAGAGTACAAATTTAATGTGAGGTGACGGAAGGGGGGAGGGTGGTCTGGGCCCCCCCCCACAGGAAAATTTGGAAATGTAGATGCACTCAGGTGCGTTCTGAGAGAGATTTTGCTGACTGGATCCCTTCATAGTCAGGGTGTTAAACTAGAAAACTATGATGTCGCTGAACATTTTTAGTACAAGCAATAGATCCCTTTAAATATCATCTTTAACATTCTTAGATACCATATTGAGGTGTCTCCAAACTAAAATATAGCTTTTTAAGTATTTTATATGCATAATAAAAACATACCCACTTCTGGTCTATTTCAGCGGTAAAATGTTTTAATGATTCTCCGCTTTGATATAATCTTCCATAACACAAATCCTTCTACACAGATTAGCTTAAATTAGCCTGGTCATTACCGAGTTATAGACATAACTTGATATCTCGAATATAAACAATTGTTTTTAAATTGACAGCGGTAAAAATAAGCCGTAGTATATTTAGATAATTATTCAATTTGTGAAAGTTGAATTATTTTCTGAACTATTTGTTTCTATTTTAATTTTGGGTTGGGTTAGATATGTTCATGAGCTCCTTAGCTGTGCAAATATGCAACTCTATTTTGTAGATTTTATCTGGTTATAGCTTTTTTAGCATTGATTAGCTATGTTATTATGCATCTTCCGGGATGCAGGCATGTGTTCAGTATACACTCGCTGCGCCGTCCCTGTAGCTCGCAATGATAAATGTGTAAGCCGCTCAACCAAATCACACATAATTTTGTATAAAGGTACTGCACTTTATGGTTGCAAAACAAAGGGATGGGGATTACAGTTCCGCATTTTTGGCTAAATGGCAGCTATTAAAAAATTTGATTATTAATGAACACAATATCCAAAAAATCTCCAATCCGAGGTGATTATGTATAGGATGAAGCCCGACCCAGCTAACAAAATGACGTTGTGACAACGTAGTTGTGTCGTTGTGAAAACGTTATGTCATAACGTTTTACAAACGGAAATTTGTGTCATTGTGATCACGTTGTCACAACGTTTATAAAAAACGTTTTTACAACGTTGCTACAATCTTTGTACAACCTCACAACAATGTTTCTCTAACGTTTGTACAACTTCAATACCATCTCACAATGAGCGAAAAAACATATTTAAATTACATTTTTTGAGTTCAGATAACGTTGTCAGAACGTTAAAAATAACGTTTTATTGCAACGTTGTCACAACGTTTCTACAACCTCGCAACAATGTTTCTCCAACCTTCGTATAATTCTCGTATAACCTCTGTTTTATCTAATGATGTAGGTAAAACATTATGATTTTCCAACTGGTTGGTTCCGATAACGTTATAAGAACGTTTAAAAATAACGTTTGACTTTAATTTTTCTACAACCTCGTTACAACATGCCATATTTTCTAATAATAACTCAACACAACTATCACGAAACGTTTATGCAATGTTGTTTTAATGATGGTCCGGAGTTGCAAACGGTGTTCCAGCATTTAAGCAACCTCAATACAGCCTCTGTAAAACATCCCATATTAATTTTATCCCTGCAAATGATATGCACAAAACACAAGCATTTGTTTTATTCAATTTATTTTGTCGATACAAAGAACATAATTTTCCTCAGCTAGAATCTGCGCCTGTTCGATTTCTATGATGTCTCGAGGATCCTCTTTTAGACTTCTGCAATGACAATAATTAAAATACAAGCATGATGGTATGCGCAACGATCAATTTATGTATAGGCCTATATATATAACGGGTATACAACTATATGTAGGCCTATTCAGGCTGCAGTTGTTAAAAAATGTTATAGTGGCCTATATGAATAGGCCTATGGACTTAATCCATCTAAATCTGCTTGACATTAGGTTATCTAAATTAAAATGTTACTTATCAAAATATCAGACGCACTGCATTTTGGCTTCAATGTCAATGTCAATGACAGTCTAATTCGATTACTATAATCAGTGAAGGTGTTGTCGCTAAATGGCATTGTTATGAAAACACACCTTTGCATCGCTTATGCCGTAAATTTTTGCATGGCTGGCACCTTTTGGTTATGTAGAGCGAGACCGATTTATAGGCCTAATTAACTAATTAATTTGAAAGATAGTATTTACATCACCAGATGAGCTCGGCACTCATCCATCTTTAATCTTCTTACATCACGTTTAAGCCGTTATAGTTATTCCCGATTATCATGTGTTATAAATTATAATCGAACGTTTAAAAAGTGGCCTACAGCATGCTCAATATTAGTGTCATATATATGTGATGTGCCAAATAAAAACCGGCCCTAAATTTCGAAAAATGAACCTCAAAGATAAAACCCTTTCACCGCTAATCACTACTAGTCATTAGGCCTAATAATTCATTTTTTTAGCCGATCAATTCACTGTTATTGATGCAAATATTTCGTCTCAAATTACACAAATGTCAGTAATTTCCACCCACTTGAAGTTGTGGCTTTCAGCAGTGAGACACAACTCCAAGTGGGTGAAAAATTAAATAAACTTAACTTTAAAGGATAGAATTCAATGGACAAATAGTTTAAATATAATAAATCAAATTCTTCTAGCAACTTTCGCCACCTTCACACCTTCTCCTGAGTCGCAGGAGAATTACTCATCTTCGCGAGGTGATACTCCCTTCCAACGATGTATCACACTTGATAATTTATAAAAAAAACTGTTATAAGTTATAAAACGTCACAGGTTATTCAAATTCATGTTCCCGTGAATTGATAAATATAAAACGGAGGTATAACTAGCGGTTTAGTAAAATATATTCAATATTGTTATTGTTATTATATATCCACTGTTATTATTATAATATTTCTAATAAGACTCCTTCTCGCGACATAAAACATTTTAAAGTGGTAGGTACGAGGTGGTACGAACTGATAGGTAGAGGTGGTACGAGCTGGTAGGTCTATTATTTTTTGTGGTACGAAGTTGTAGGTTACGAAGTGGACATGGTACAAAATGACCTGCTACCGTAGAATAGTAATAGTCTACTTTGTAGACGTCAGACCGAAAGAGAAGGCCAATTTAGTTGTTCAACTTTTTGTAAGGAAGAGACGCTTGTGTAGTGTGAATAGTCAAACGCAGACTCAGACTCATTTATTTGTCACGCAACAACAAAAAGCCCATACATATGTAACCAAAAGAAATAAAAAAAACATTATAATATGCGGTACCTCTTCATGTCGAAACCGAGCGAAACCGAGCGAAACCGAGTTATCATGTCGAAACCGGGTTGATAGGGGGTGATGTTATTGAAATATATACTCCATATTAACCATGAACCTACCTACACCTATGTACGATGTCATGTCTAAATTACAGAAATCTGTCTTTAATACTTGTTATTTTACGACGAGTTATATGATTCTTAATGGGGCAGTATTATTGACTGGCAGCAGGTCTATGAGGCTACGAAACGCCGTTAGACCTATATTATATATCATCGCTGAAACTTCACCTATCTGACCCATCTCCTATAATTTGAATAATTTTTTTTAATAAATATTGTGTTAAGTGATGTAATATTGTGGAATGATGCTAATTAGTCTGTTTCTGTTTATGCGCAGGTTAAGAACGTTTGTGATTCGTGATAAACGCATTGTGGACTCAGAAGTGAGAAGAACAGAATGCTGGAGAGAACTTTGTCGATTATATTAAGATTTATATTACCATTGTATTTCCGTTACAAAATAAAATCGGTATAATATACCTTTTGTTGATTTGCAGCATTATTTACGTCTTCAGCGTTAGGCATTATTTGGTAACAGAATAGGACTGTTACGCCAGAATTTGCTTGTAGGACTACCTCATGATTTAATATTACAAGACCAAGCAATTGCAAATCTTTACTGTATGTTAAAACACTCATGATTCTGTGATGTCACCAGCTAATAAAACCGATTAAAACGACTGTAGTCGTGCATAGCGCTCAAAGGGTTAGCTTCCTACTGCATACCTCTAGGGCTGGAGCAATTCTCATTTCACTCTCACGCGGCGCTGACATATAACGTTTCCTCATTGTTCCCAACGCGATGTGATTATAACACCTAAGACATAGGCTATTGTTCACGTTTCCTTGGAATAATCTTACTTATTGATGACAGCTAACTTGCGATATTTTTTATACAATTAAATGAATTAATATTTAGAGTTTAATTAAAATGTATAATCGTCTAACTTTTACACATATGTCGTTCCTGGATATGGATATTCTTCTGGTTAGTCGTTGAATAACTTTATTGACTAATGACAGCAGATATTTTATATACAATTAACTGACCCAATATCGTGAATTTAAAAAAACTAAATGATTATGCTTGTACCTCCCAGGGTATTTGTGTAGGCTAGGTGATGATAGGTAGGCCGATAATGATACACATATTCAATAATAGCCATATAAATACTGTATAAAGATTATAGGCTACATATATATTTAGTAAATATTAGGCATTGAATTTACGCCTAGATATTGTTGGTGTTCGCTGACAGGAGCAGATCTCGCATCTCCGACCCTGGTTATCACAAACACCTCGCGCTGGGAGCATTTCACGTAAGACAATGACTTCTACTCTTCATACAAGTGCTACGTGAACTGCTTGTAGAGTGTTCATCCCGCCTTTTCTCCGCCGCGTGACGTAACAGCATGAAGGGTGTCATTAATTTAACACCCTTGGCGTACAAGGATACCCTAAATCTAAACAAACAAGACAATTCATTCACTGCATTTGACTACTGTAATGCAATCCATCTTAAAAAAAAGACACTTGTTACCATGATTGACTTCAATAGTTGATTAGTGCTGCTATAACAGCAATATAATTAGCAATATTTATGTGGATCGCAAGTGCAGTTATCAGGTATATTATTCACGTGGTTACTTCACTTTTTGTTTTGTGGCGTACATTTCATGTCGCTAATAACTATGCATCTATCCTATGTAAGGTCCATGTTATGAAAGCGCGACAACATTGATAATACCTAATATGAACTTCGGAAATGTTTTTAATATATCTACAATTGAAATACGGCAACATATAAGAATATCAAATATAAACGATGAGTTATCCAGTTGGCGTTCTCACCTACTCCACTATCATAATCCTCTCAACTACTCCTCTGCCTAATCCCTCCCTCACATGGAGTAAGTACTCCTTTCCCTAATTGCCATCAAAGATCACACCTCTCACGTACAACTTCCTCATAAAAAGTATCTCCAGAGCCACAAGTCATTTTAGTATTTTGATTTATCAGTGCTACGTCTTCTTCATTTTGCTCTACAATTCTACAATCATGCCACGAATACCATTTCCTTGTGCAATCTGTTTGAAAAACACTGTCACGAATGCCGTGGAATGTTCTTCTTGTTTGAGCTGGGTCCATCGCCGATGTGTACCCTTGAACTTCGATCAGCTGACCGAATGGAAAACAGAAGGAATCTTGTTTCGGTGTCGTAGGTGTAGCTTCGACGGTGACTCGTACAACCTGAAGGCTGCTCTTGGCCGGTAAGTGATTTAACTATACTTATATATATATATTCATATATAGGGCCTATGTGACTAGTCTGCTAGTAAACAGTCGTAAAAAGTAACAGTAGGGCCTCCAGTAAAAAACTGCTGACTAAAAGTAGTAAAATGAGGGTATATTTAAGTTACAAAATATCTTGTCCCTGAACCTAAAATAAAAGTGATAATTTTTAGAAAATTGCCAAAAGAATTATATTACGGGGACATCTATCTACATAGATATATTATGTTTTTAGAAAGGTAACAGCTGCTTAAAATTAGAAAAAATAATGGTTAAATATAATTAGGCTACCACTGTATACCTATATTTTATATTCCTGAACATGCGCTAAACGCTAAATGTGAATAAAATATACTATTATGGGTAAATTTTAATGCATAATTATATATTTTGTTTTAAAACGTTAACAGTCAGTGTAATGAAGCATTGATGTAGTTTAAGGGTAATAATACATATTACACTCCTCAACATCCACTAAAAGAATAAGGTTATTAATTTACTAAAGTACTAACGAAAAAACAAATATGTTATTAAGAGGAGGCGTATTTATATTTTATACATTGCTTGTAATTAAGTTTGCTTCATGAGTAACTAGCCTAACTTTAATTTACATGAACTTGATAAAATAATTTATTTATATAATGTCTCTTACCTCGTCATAAAACAACATAGCTTAACCTCGTATCAGTACAGCTTACCATCATGCCTTGCCTCTTTCTTCAGTGGGTTTAGCATTGTTTAACTTCGTATCAGTGCACATTAACACCATGCCGGCACTTGCCACTAACATTATATTAATTATATTCAGCGTAACGTTATTTGCCAACCGCAAAAGTAAAAAAAATGAAAGTAATAAAGATTTGTGGTTACTGGGTTAGATGGTGGTAGGGTGTAAACGGGTTAACAGGATTATGCAGTAGGTGTGATTAAGCAATTGATCGATCTTTGGCCGCTTGATGCCGGTGCGCTTTGTCATCAGTTAGGCGACAATTAAGTGTTACAAGAAAACAGTGTTCCTACCCTTGGAGCCTCAACCTGAAAAACACATGATAATTGCCCTCCGGCGCTACTATGCCAAACACAAACACACAACCCAATATGAAAAAAGAGTGTCATGGATAGACGAGGGTTTAGATGACGACCCACCTACAGTAGCATGTCACGAGTTCAAAGGAGTTGTACCCAAACAAGGTGATAATGTGAACGATAAAGCGGAACTTATACCCGCATGAAGCCAGCCGTGTTAAAAACAATTAAAGAAAAAGTGACAAAAATGAAGCCCACAGAAATTTACAATGAGTGCGACATCATAGATGGCCCGAGAAATAGGAAACAAATATATAATGCTAAATATAGACAACAAACAAAAGACAATCCTGGTGTGTCACGTGGCAACTTCGCTGATCATATTAAAGGGGCTGAGGACCTTGTGAATACCTGCCCTTTTGTGCAATCTGTGAACCATGTTAAAAACAAAATACCATCTTGCATACTCTATACCGATGAGCAAATTGAGGACATCAAAAGATTTTGCTGCTCAGCCCCTTTTTCACAAACCACTGTCCTATCCTTCGACAAGACTTTTAATCTTGGACAGATTCACGTCACAGCTGGGGTTTTTAAAAACTTGTCTGTCACCAGAAAGACTACTGGTGATCACCCTCTATTCCTAGGTCCAATGTACCTTCACGGACATTCTGACTATGAGTCATATAGACAATTTTTTGATCATCTTGCCATGAAATTAGAGGGCACTACCAGCCAACCAGTAACTGGTAGCGATGAAGAGCGTTCCATTTGTAAGGCCATGGAATCTGCCTTTCCCGGTGGTGGCAGACTGAGCTGCACACGTCACTTACAAGGGAACGCTCAAGAGTATTTAAAGGATAAAGTCGGCCTCTGTGACACAGACAGAACTAAAATAATGAAAGACATTTTCGGCAAGGACGGCTTAGTTGAATCTGATGATTCTCTTGTATTTGACTGTCGGCTACATGCAGTCCAAGAAACTATAGATAATCTGGCCCCCCCAGTTCAAAAAACATTTCACAAATGACATTGTGCCATTGCTCAAAAACAATATTGACATTTCACAAAAAGTCGGCTTGCTTCTCCCCCCGAGAAGCTGGACAAACAATAACTCTGAGAGTATTAACCATGTGTTAAAGCAAGCTATTAACTGGAAACCCCAACCACTTCCAGACTTAATCACAAGCTTGCACGATGTAGTGTGTGGACAATATCGTGAGCTAGAAAGATCTGTTGTAGGTTTAGGAGAATTTGAGTTGTGTGCGGACTACAAACGTTTTTCAGTCCCTTCATCAACTTGGGCTCAGTTACCACCAGAAAAACGTAAAAGACATTTAATTAAATTCATGCGACACTGCAAGCCTGTCAATTCTAAAATAGTGGAGTCGACAGATTCAACATGACATGTCATTGCTCCCGGCCGAAACGGAGGGGAAAGAAAGGGACAGATTAAGAGGAAGCGTGTTGCTCGTACAACGACAATAAAGAAACAGAAATTAACATATTAAACATTTTATTACATTGTAATCATGTAGACATGGATATTAATAATTACTGCTGATGTGATAGGGCCTACATCACAGTAAACACAAACATTTGTATAACATTTGTACAATGTCGGTCCGACGTCTTCGATGATGGTCTAACATTGTACAAATGTTATACAAATGTCTTGTGTTTACAGGGATGGGCTACATTTATATAGAATTGGCATTTATACCTCAATTTGTATTAATTTTATTAGTTATGTTATGAATACGAATGAATGAATTGATAATGAATTAATAATGTTATGAATAATGATGTGAATATTTATGTGAATTAATAATGTTATATTTTTTATAATGAATTAATAATGTTATAATTAATGTTGTTAATATTGATGAATAAATAATGTTGTAAATACTGTTGTAAATAATGTTGTGAATACTGATATGAATAATATAAGTGATAGACCATTGTTAATACCTCGTGGTACAAAGGAGAATTATTATTTTATTTTAATTTCGAAAGATTAAATAGAGGCCGACAACGTTAAAATCATGTTCATAATCACTGTTAATTGTTTCAACATGAAGCTTTGACTAGAAAACGGACTAATAACATGTACATAAGTTATAATGAGGTCGTAATTGCATAGGTGTTGAATTGATGTTGGGCCAGTGTCGTAGACGGTGAACCAATATCAAATCAACGTTGGATCATTGTTTCTGTCTGCCCTATACCTGTTGTGGCTGTACGCTGCATACATGCTGGGTTGACTGTCGCCTGGTCACCGGAAGCTGCGCGCCTATCACTCACTGTAGGTGGGTCGTCATCTAAACCCTCGTCTATCCATGACACTCTTTTTTCATATTGGGTTGTGTGTTTGTGTTTGGCATAGTAGCGCCGGAGGGCAATTATCATGTGTTTTTCAGGTTGAGACTCCAAGGGTAGGAACACTGTTTTCTTGTAACACTTAATTGTCGCCTAACTGATGACAAAGCGCACCGGCATCAAGCGGCCAAAGATCAATCAATTGCTTAATCACACCTACTGCATAATCCTGTTAACCCGTTTACACCCTACCACCATCTAACCCAGTAACCACAAATCTTTATTACTTTCATTTTTTTTTACTTTTGCGGTTGGCAAATAACGTTACGCTGAATATAATTAATATAATGTTAGTGGCAAGTGCCGGCATGGTGTTAATGTGCACTGATACGAAGTTAAGCAATGCTAAATCCACTGAATAAAGAGGCAAGGCATGATGGTAAGCTGTACTGATACGAGGTTAAGCTATGTTGTTTTATGACGAGGTAAGAGACATTATATAAATAAATTATTTCATCAAGTTTATGTAAATTAAAGTTAGGCTAGTTACTCATGAAGCAAACTTAATTACAAGCAATGTATAAAATATAAATACGCCTCCTCTTAATAACATATTTGTTTTTTTCGTTAGTACTTTAGTAAATTAATAACCTTATTCTTTTAGTGGATGTTCAGGAGTGTAATATTTATTATTACCCTTAAACTACATCAATACTTCATTACACTGACTGTTACCGTTTTAAAACAAAATATATAATTATGCATTAAAATTTACCCATAATAGTATATTTTATTCACATTTAGCGTTTAGCGCATGTTCAAGAATATAAAATATAGGTATACAGTGGTAGCCTAATTATATTTAACCATTATTTTTTTTAATTTTAAGCAGCTGTTACCTTTCTAAAAACATAATATATCTATGTAGATAGATGTCCCCGTAATATAATTCTTTTGGCAATTTTCTAAAAATTATTACTTTTATTTTAGGTTCAGGGACAAGATATTTTGTAACTTAAATATACCCTCATTTTACTACTTTTAGTCAACAGTTTTTTTACTGGAGGCCCTACTGTTACTTTTTACGACTGTTTACTAGCAGACTAGTCACATAGGCCCTATATATGAATATATATATATAAGTATAGTTAAATCACTTACCGGCCAAGAGCAGCCTTCAGGTTGTACGAGTCACCGTCGAAGCTACACCTACGACACCGAAACAAGATTCCTTCTGTTTTCCATTCGGTCAGCTGATCGAAGTTCAAGGGTACACATCGGCGATGGACCCAGCTCAAACAAGAAGAACATTCCACTGCATTCGTGACAGTGTTTTTCAAACAGATTGCACAAGGAAATGGTATCCGTGGCATGATTGTAGAATTGTAGAGCAAAATGTAGAAGACGTAGCACTGATAAATCAGAATACTAAAATGACTTGTGGCTCTGGAGATACTTTTTATGAGGAAGTTGTACGTGAGAGGTGTGATCTTTGATGGCAATTAGGGAAAGGAGTACTTACTCCATGTGAGGGAGGGATTAGGCAGAGGAGTAGTTGAGAGGATTATGATAGTGGAGTAGGTGAGAACGCCAACTGGATAACTCATCGTTTATATTTTATATTCTTATATGTTGCAGTACTTCAATTGTAGATATTTTAAAAACATTTCCGAAGTTCATATTAGGTATTATCAATGTTGTCGCGCTTTCATAACATGGACCTTACATAGGATAGATGCATAGTTATTAGCGACACGAAATGTACGCCACAAAACAAAAAGTGAAGTAACCACGTGAATAATATACCTGATAACTGCACTTGCGATCCACATAAATATTGCTAATTATATTGCTGTTATAGCAGCACTAATCAACTATTGAAGTCAATCATGGTAACAAGTGTCTTTTTTTTAAGATGGATTGCATTACAGTAGTCAAATGCAGCGAATGAATTGTCTTGTTTGTTTAGATTTAGGGCATCCTTGTACGCCAAGGGTGTTAAATTAATGACACCCTTCATGCTGTTACGTCACGCGGCGGAGAAAAGGCGGGATGAACACTCTAGAAGCAGTTCACGTAGCACTTGTATGAAGAGTAGAAGTCATGTGAAGTTACGTGAAATGCTCCCAGCGCGAGGTGTTTGTGATAACCAGGGTCGGAGATGCGAGATCTGCTCCTGTCAGCGAACACCAACAATATCTAGGCGTAAATTCAATGCCTAATATTTACTAAATATATATGTAGCCTATAATCTCTATACAGTATCTATATGGCTATTATTGAATATGTGTATCATTATCAGCCTACCTATCATCACCTAGCCTACACAAATACCCTGGGAGGTAAAAGCATAATCATTTAGTTTTTTTAAATTCACGATATTGGGTCAGTTAATTGTACATAAAATATCTGCTGTCATTAGTCAATAAAGTTATTCAACGAATAACCAGAAGAATATCCATATCCAGGAACGACATATGTGTAAAAGTTAGACGATTATACATTTTAATTAAACTCTAAATATTATTTCATTTAATTGTATAAAAAATATCGCAAGTTAGCTGTCATCAATAAGTAAGATTATTCCAAGGAAACGTGAACAATAGCCTATGTCTTAGGTGTTATAATCACATCTCGTTGGGAACAATGAGGAAACGTCATATGTCAACGCCACGTGAGAGTGAAATGAGAATTGCTCCAGCCCTAGAGGTATGCAATAGGAAGCTAACCCTTTGAGCGCTATGCACGACTACAGTCGTTTTAATCGGTTTTATTAGCTGGTGACATCACAGAATCATGAGTGTTTTAACATACAGTAAAGATTTGCAATTGCTTGGTCTTGTAATATTAAATCATGAGATAGTCCTACAAGCAAATTCTGGCGTAACAGTCCTATTCTGTTACCAAATAATGCCTAACGCTGAAGACGTAAATAATGCTGCAAATCAACAAAAGGTATATTATACCGATTTTATTTTGTAACGGAAATACAATGGTAATATAAATCTTAATATAATTGACAAAGTTCTCTCCAGCATTCTGTTCTTCTCACTTCTGAGTCCACAATGCGTTTATCACGAATCACAAACGTTCTTAACCTGCGCATAAACAGAAACAGACTAATTAGCATCATTCCACAATATTACATCACTTAACACAATATTTATTAAAAAAAATTATTCAAATTATAGGAGAGGGGTCAGATAGGTGAAGTTTCAGCGATGATATATAATATAGGTCTAACGGCGTTCCGTAGCCTCATAGACCTGCTGCCAGTCAATAATACTGCCCCATTAAGAATCATATAACTCGTCGTAAAATAACAAGTATTAAAGACAGATTTCTGTAATTTAGACATGACATCGTACATAGGTGTAGGTAGGTTCATGGTTAATATGGAGTATATATTTCAATAACATCACCCTCTATCGACCCGGTTTCGACATGATAACTCGGTTTCGCTCGGTTTCGCTCGGTTTCGACATAAAGAGGTACCGACTGAAAACCCTTTACATTTTCGCTCATTAATAAAAAAAACACTTTATGTCATTGGTAAAAACTGAAGAAAAAAACATCTTTATTTAGCCAGCTAATTTTTGTTCTAATGGTTGGTAGCTGCGTCCAGGTCTGCCTTAGTCAGCTCAGTCTTGGACTAGCCCCATGGCTGAGCTGCCTGAGGTAGGAATAAAGTAATTACTTATATTATTGTAATTTATAACTGGATATATATTCTAGTCTATAATTTATTTCTCGCTAATTTATATTATGATATGCTTATTCATGTTTTTATTGGGCATCATCCTTTTAATTGTGATAGGCCTATGTGACGCCTTTAATATTGATTTAGGTTGGAAATATTTCCATCCTCACTCTTGCCGCTGCCATCTTGCCAACAGGGACCACTGTGGGAATAAGATCTTGTCACTAGACTTCTTTCAGTGTTTTTATCCCTGGTGGCAAGTATGGTGGCACCCTGTATTTATATATGGTGATGTTTACATGTACTTTTCACTGAATAAAGTTATCTATCTATCTACCAGCTATTTCAGCGGGTGATGCCTGGCAGGGTTTGCTGACACCATCCACCAGACAAACACTCGGGTTCCATCCGTGGAGATATATTCCATTGAGCCCATCTAATGACCCATACAAATTCTCATTCCTACCCTCCACCATCCCCGTTATACCCGCCGTCAGATTAACTAGACGAAATTCCTGATTTCTAATTATTGACAACCATGTCAAAAATAGGAAATGCGGGAATTTCGTCTCTATATCTAGTCTAACTAATGAATGCGCAGCACAAAAATTATAAAAATTTGCAGTTCTAGTCTATGTACATGTTTACATCATATGGTCATATTAAGAACCCGAAATAAAATCACCGATTTTTTGATCATTTTAGCCTGGGCCAGTCCCTTTAACTACACCTGTTATTTTTACTGCACCATTTTTTTGTTCATTATTAACCCTCTTCTTTTAATTTTAGGGGTTATATTTAATCACATCTAATCACATTTAATCACCATCCCCGTTAGGAACAACCTAAAAATATACATGTACGATAATCAGATGGCGTTTATCTCTTTTGGCCATGTGCATACATTTTTCTCCACAAGGTGTCGCTCTATATTGTAAACAGTGTCACGTGCATTGTTCAGATCCAAAATGGCAGAGTGCGTAGCTGTCAAAAGTAAGACGAAGAAAAAGTCAAAGGTACATAAAACACACAGAAACGAAGATATGTTTATTCTAATTAAACGATTACTGTGCACAAACACGTTATCTAAAAAAGTTAATGTTTTTTATTCCGTATCAAATACTAATATATCGGTGTGGTTGTGTTGTTTACATAAATTCCAATTCCAGCTTTTCTCTCATCTCTGGCTCTGCGCAGCCTCTCACTCATGTCACTGTGACTGTCTCAGACTCAGGTCAAAAGGCTAAGCCAAGCGTGACAAAGGGATCAGGCATAAATATGGGTAGATTATAATTTGGCTCCCTTTTGCTCAGGCCCAGCCTCAAGTCAGCCGCCAGGGCCAGTAGCGTAAGTGTTGCGTCTCCTGTGCCTGTGGCTACAGGGCCAGCATATCATTATCAGTGATTATTTATGTAAGCCTTGGACAATGACAATGTAAGTACGTCAGAAGATGTCATGTTGGTGTTTTTTTCGTGTTTTTTTCAGGATTTATGTGAATTTGTGATACACTGCAATAAAAGACATATTTTTCTTTGTGTGTTTGTTCTTTTTGCTCACTAGACTATTGCTGGTAGAAATGAAGCCATCATTGAAGAATTAAAAAAGTTATTTGTTTTGAAAAATATGTTTTTTATTGCAGTGTATCACAAATTCATATAAATCCTGAAAAAACACAAAAAAAAACACCAAAATGACGTCTTCGGACGTACCTACAATTGGGTCAGCGTCTTGATGTTTGGTCACAAGACTCGCATTGTTATATTCATATTAATCATGATATTGTAGGGAAGGCCTATAATAAGAAGTCTTGTTTTCAAACATTGTGTATTTTTCGTTCATTCAACATTCAAGTCAACTCGACTTCAAACATATTTGTATAAGTTTATGTATGACTTACCGGTAGTCCCATATGTTAATTATTTAGACTATGTTTATTATTTTATTATCCTGATTATAGGCCTGAAGCCCTTGTCTACTTATTGTCAGTTTCGGGCTGCCCTCAAATCGAATTATATAGGCCTACTTCCTTTTAATTAGGCTACAATCTTTATTAAGGTACTGTAAACCCCCCCCCCCCCCCCCGGGGCTATTTTGCCACCCCTCGGAAATTTGATAAAAACCTTTGGTTTTCAATAAATGCCATAAGTTATTAAAAATAACTATTATCCTAGGTTATAATATATTGTCAGATTTTGGGGACATTTTTTTGTCTATTCACAAAATTTTTATAGTATTTTGCCTCCAGAAAAAAATCTTTTACCGAGATGTTATTTTTTACACATTTTTTCTAAATTTGACAAATTTGAACTCTGCAATGGTATTTATCCATTTTATTAACATACCGGTACCTATTTTTCTTTTTTGATATTTAAAGGGTTTTTATCACATAAAAAAAATTAAGTGATGAAATTTAAATGTTGAGCCTGTTTGAGCACTTCAAATATTTTGCCATCCCAGGGCTTTTTTGCCACCCCTTCAAAATGGCCGCCAGAGCCTCGTTTTTGGTTGTATATGAAAACGGACTTGGCCACTAGACTCACCGACCCCTAAAAACTATATAAATATTTACATACCAGGCTTGAGGCACTCTTTTTAATAATTGAGAAAATTCATGAAAAATAATGACTTTTCTCTGATTATTTCAAGTTTATGTCTGTATGGTACATTTACTTTATTAATGTTATATATTAAATGGATTGATAAAAATGTCTACTGACTGTTCAGTTGATTTGATTTTCATTCAATTGGCTGCTCATTTATAGTATTTTGAATTTAAAAATCAATCTATGGCAAACTATTTTTATTTGGATTCTGACAAATGGTTTTAATTCTCAAAATATGATCAAAATTAGCTACAGTGGCAAAATAGCCCCGGTTGCCGAGGCTATTTTGCAACCATACATTTTTATTTAAAAGTCCTATTAATAAAGCCAAAATACAAACTATGCTAAGTATGCAAATACCTTACACAATCACCCTCATTTATGACACTTTATATTCCCACTTCAAAAAGCAGGTTCAATAGTGATAAAAAATATGTAAATTTATAGGGTGGCAAAATATCCTCGGTTTATAGTATATGTAATCATGTAATGTCTGTACTTTTAGCGGACATACCAAAACAAGTACCGGTAGGGCTACTCCTCCTATTTGTATTTAATTCACTTACTCAGATTGCAACTTCAGATCAGATGTTGGTTGAATGGTTTCTTTCTCACCACTGGTTACTCTATGATTCATTAGACACAGGGGTCAATATACCCACAAAAACTCTGGTAGCCATGTGGGCCCCTCAGATGCTAATTTTGGTCGCCCACATCAAATTCTAGTAGCCCACTTAATCGTGTATTTCTCCTATGAAAACCTGACCACCTGACCAACTTGATTATCCCGCAGCAAAAACTAGGTGCCAATAGCGAGTGGGTGACTGGTTATCTGAAACCCTGAGACATGTTAGAGAAGCTTCCAGTTATTCTCTAAGACCTAGCTCAACAGATGACATTCGAAGTCCAGTTTGGACACCTGAAATAATTCAAGTTACATCTTCAGAAAAATTAAAAATATACATAAACAAGGTTAAGAACATTCTTGTTCTTGCCATAGATATAATAAATCTCCACCAGAATTATTTATTTTGTTTTAGGTTAAAGAGAAAAAGAAAGATGAAGAAGCTGTCCACGATAACCATGCCATATCAGGTGAAGCAGAAAAGACAACTCAAGATTTGTTGTCTGATGATCTGATTTCAGATAGTGGCAAGAAGCATGCTCAAAATAATATAAGCACGGCAGATATTTTGATGGAGCAGGGGAGTGATGAAGATCATTCTGAAGAGAAAGGTTTGAGTGATGTGGCCATTGTCAGCAGTATATGTGACAACCTACAGGAGGAGAATGATGAACCGATAGCAACAACATCAAATGATGGTCTTGAACATGATACAGAGGGAGATATAAATCATAAATCTAGTTCGCCAGAGGAAATAGCTGTAAAAATTGACCAATCAAAGTCAGCAGAAGCGAAAGGTGAAACAAAGGTGAAATTTGACCAATCAGAACTAGGAGAGGTGGAAGGTCCAATAAAGGAAGCATTATGTATTACTGAAGAAAAAGTGAAAAAACTGTTCAGGCATGACAGCACACAAGCAGACACACACAATGCAGATCCGCTGGTAGAGAATGAAGAAAATATAATCCCCGAGCAGACAGATAGCACAAATAACCAACACACTGATTTAGTGGTCAGCCTATCAGGTCAGCCAGAGGTCACTCTAGGCAGTTCTGATCTGACGGAGCTTGATGATGACCTACCGGTTACTGTGGTGGCCACTGATGACAATGTTAATACAGATACAGATGTAGTGATCAGTGATGACCCCGAGGTGACTGTGGAGCCTGCTGGTGTTACACAGGGTGATGTAGAGGTCACTGAGTCAGAGGTCACTGTGAAGGTTACTGAAGACTCACAGTCAATGTCAGATGTTAATGATAATCCACCAGATACAACAGAGAATGAAGATGTTCATATCTCACCAACTACAGTGTCATCACAGGATTCATTTTTTACTGCCAGTGATGAAGACGATAAAACAGACAGATCTACATCTCAGCCACCATCAGATGCTGCATCACTCCCTGCTCCACTGTATCCCCCACTGGCTCCTCTGACTCAGGATGCTTCCTCACGCGGAGAAACGTCTGCGGATAGTACTTCTAACTATGAAAATTCATTAACAGACAGAATGCTGCTCTCCATCCCCTCAGCCTCAGTCTCAGAAACTCTTCACAGACTTGATCAACAAAGCTGGATATCTGACTTAACTGCAGGCAAGGTGCGTGAGGTTATGAAACCTAAGGTCCATGATGTTATGAAGACTGAGGTCCAAGAGGGAATTAAGCCTTTCACTGATCACCAGCTACATAGTCTATATTACAATCCGCAACTAGAACACAACGAGGAGTTCATTGATAATTTTCTGAAGGTTTGTTGAACACTTTGTCCACTTTATCAGAGATTACTACAGAAAATATCAATCATGCCAACACATTATATCTAGATTGTTTTATGTTAATGATGATTATCTTCATTTTAGGCTAATTATGATATTTCTACCCCTTTTAACCCTTGTGCTGCGGAATTGTTTGTGAGTCTTTTTCATTCTTTTGAAGCTGGATTTGCTAACACAATTCCCAACTTCAAATAAATGAAAAAGAATATTATTTATGAAAAATAGAAGTGTCCCAAATTGAATTATTTGACTAACTGAGCATCTACCACAAGATATGCTATCTACTCTGAAATTTGGTTAAAACCGTTTATAATATATACGGTTCACGCAGCACATGGCTTAACTTTTTAATGTGAATTGCTAGCAGAATTCCAGCTCAAGGTGAATACAAATATCCTGATTTCATAAAAAACCAAGTATAATATCTCAAATGAAAGTTTGGTATGTATACTTAAATTGCGATAGATTACATTCTTTTTTGTTCTATGATTTTGATTTTAAATATGCCATGTGCCAGGCCTTCAGATTTGAAAATCAATGGCTAGTGAAAAAAGGCTCACCACAGTTATTCATGTTATTTGCAATACCAAACTGGTTGAAAAAAAAAAATTGCCTTAAAAAAAACTACCTTACAACACTTAGGTGTGCTGTATTTCACTCACGTTACATTATAAGTGTGTGAGTTATGGATTGGTGTGTGAGAACAACCATTCACACTAAATCTGAAGGCCTGATGTGACACATAAATGAAACAATTAAACTTTAAGGGTTTAATATGCCAAATAATGGAGATAGCTCTTTGAAAATAGTGTAGTCTGTAAAATCTTCTCCCTAATCTTTAATCTTACATTCAATGGCACACTTTCTTGACATTTAATGTTTGGCCTGTTGCGAAGTGGAAGCCTCTATAACTGGTGGCCATTTAAAAAATGCTATGCTCTACATAGTTTCTTCTCTTGTAGACAATCCATGAAGATAAGCATGAGTTTTACGAGATCGTCCTGAACTATTACAGATCAAGAAATCATCTGGCGAGTGCTGAGCACGATATCCACGTCCTTCAGACTGATTATGAAAAAACAAAAGATCGGGTTTGGAGAGCTTCTGATGAAATAGTCACTGTACAGGTAAACCCATTGTAAATAGTCACTGCCCAATAAATAAAAGACCTTGATCCAGTGTTGTTCCAATGTTGACCCACCGTCTGCGACGCTGGCCCAACATTATCCAACACTGGATCAATGGCTTTTGCTTGCTGGGTGTACAGGTAAGGCCATAGTTAGGATGAGATAAGTGTACACCTTTTACCCTTTCATTGCGAGGACCACTTTTGCTGTCAGATTCTGAGGGCCAGCACTGAACTCTTAAACTCATAAATTGAATAATTTAAATTTTCACTCACTTGAAGTTGTTTCTCGTTACAGTGACCCACAACTTCAGGTGAGTGGAAATTACCCATATTAGTCCAATTTGACACATTTGCAAACCTTGATGTTAAAACACATATTTTGTTAGCAATAACTGTGATTTAAATGGCTAAATAAAAAGATTAAAAACAATTATAATTACAACTAACAACTAGCTTTAGACTACATGTACTTCCCTTTAAAATCTATGAAATAAATAACAAGAATTCATTTGTCTATTACAACCACCTTTTTTAGTTGATATTGTTATGTAACTATCTTCTTTCAGGGTCATTGTCAAGACAAAGCGAAGGTCACGATGGAGCATCAGTATCATAAAGCTGTGTACGATGAAGGTGCTTGTCAAGATACTTCACGTCTCCTCAAAGATATCCGTGCTCATATTCATGAGCAACTGTCACTCTACGCTTACGAAGCTCAACTTTCAAGGTAATTAGTCCATATTTTTCAGGCTACAAGATAAATCTCACTTATGGCTATAAGCTTAAAGATTGAAGCTGAGGGCAGTAGCCAAAAGCTTATTAGTGCACTGCATTGTGTACTGATGTACGTTCATGCTTTTTATCAACAAAAACATGCACTCTTCTAAGATATAGTACACTTAGTATTCGAATATAAGTGCATGCACTTATATTTAAAAATAAAATAATTTCAAAACATCCCTAAAACATGTGATTTTCACTTTTAAATGAACACACATTTATGGGTACAGAACAGATTCTATATTTCAGTTGTAGCCTACTGTTACAAGCTATATTTATGGGGATAGAGTGAATCTCTACATACGTTATTTTTCAGGTTGCAAGTAGAATCGTACCTTTACAGACTTTATGCTTCATGTCCAGGTCTGCAGAATATCCCCCATAATGCCCCTGTCACAGGTGAGAGATTTAAAGCACTTACCCTTTTTCTCATGGGCCTAGTATAGTACCAGTAGGTTTCAAATCAGATAAAATGCAATTGAAATATACTGTGGTGGAATGTCAGTTTATCAAATAATTCCATTGTTGGTTAGAGATTTCTTATGAACAGAAATGTTTATCTTCATTTGAAGCTGACAATTGTGTTGGTAATTGTGCCTGAATACAAAATCTGGAAACCTACATACATATCTCTAGCTCATGTTTTCATTAGGCCAATAAAAATATATGTTTGTTTCCGATTTGTTGTCATTTTAAACAGTGGGTAGGTGGGGAATTTATTTTATTTAATTTTTTTGTCACTTTAACCAATCGGTAGGTAAGAATTTTTTTTTACTTTACTTGGCGCCAAATTCAGTTGCATGCTTGTCCTAACTGTATATTACATAACAATTTTTGTTTGTTTTTTTGGGCGCTTTTTGACCCCCTCTCCTTTATGTAAGGTTTTTTAGAGTTACTTTGATTGCAGTCGGTAACTCATCCCTTACATAAATTTTTTTTTTTTTTTTTTTTAATTCAAAAAATAAATTTGGGTTGCACATGTTTTGATAGGGTCTATCGGAAATCTGAAACAAACATTTTTTTTAGGCCTTATTTTATAAAAAGAAAAAATGAAAAAATCTGCATTTTTTAAAAAGCAGAACACCAAATTGTGCATTTAAAAAAATCACAAAACGTTTATAGGAAAGGGGCAGTCAACCATCCACCTGTATGTACCAATCCAAACCGTATTCATATCTAGGAAGATTGCAAACTTTTGTGACAGCCCTTAACCATAAATTTTATGTTTGATTTTTTAGCGATGGTTGAGCGTGATGCAGATATTTCCCAGCAGGTGGCAGCACTGAGAACCTGCATCACTGTTCTGTTCATGTTCCAAAGGAAACCTGTTAAGGATGAAGTCTTTAAGACAGACACACGTAACTGGCTCAAAAACCTGGTGAGTACAGTATCCTGCTGCTAGGTTACATCCTTAGATCACTGAGCTGAGAAATTTAAATTTTCAGTCACTAGAAGTTGTGTCTCGCTACCATGATCCACAACTTCAAGTGACTGAAAATTTGTGTTATTTATGAAATTTAAGTCCCAATATATATCAGTGTTTCAATTTTGAAAGCATATTTTTTGTTTAACAACTGGTTTTAAAAGTACTAACAAAAACTCAGGATGTCTACTGTAGACGATATCAGTGTTCTAAGGTCTACCCTCTAAGGACCCAGGTATGTTTTTCTACGCCTTGAGATGTGAATTGTGGCTGCAATTCCCACCTGGAGGCGTATTTCCAAAAATGGCTTTGATTTACAAAATCCACAAGTATAAACCCTCAAATGAAAGATCAGACTCACCTCATTATCATATTATAATGATAACATTTTTGTATTTTTTTTTTTTTTTAATTTGCCATGAAGTGCATTGACAGACAGGCATTCAGATTTAGCAATTGCTCACATACACCAAAACTCCAAGTGGGTTAAAATCACTCATATTTTTTAATTTAAGCACAAATATTTGAGCACAAATATTTAAGTTTAAACACACATTTTATTCCCAATAATAGTGATTTGGTCGACTAGAAAACAGGTTCAAAATGACAATAGTAGCGATCAACAGGAAAAGGGTTACCTTCAATTTTTAAACTTCAAGGGTTCACTGCTATTTGTGTATGATATTTCCAGGTTGGCACTCTGCTACGTGTCGCTACTCTTGACGATCATCTCTACATCCTGAACCAAGTGCTTAGATGCCCCGCCGGCGTCGGTCACTGGGCGGCTCAGCTCGTACAACCTGTGTCTCTGTCCACACACCACAGCGACACCTGGGGAGGACCAATGCTTGATCATACCATCAACATGTTGGCAACTCTACTTATACCAGTCAGGTAGAATGAGAAATAGAGATGTCCATTAGTCTTTATATTTTACTGTTTAATTTTTGACTCATTTGAGCTACAATTCTGATTCTATTATAACATAAATGGAAATAATTGTCATTTGGAGCTATATTTGTATGGTGTACATCTGCACATTATAAATTCTATGGATTTTTTTCAAAAGTAGTTTAAAGGTTAACATGTTTTTACATTTCCATTTTCATCTGTTTAAATCTGAAATTGCTGATGTAATTTCCTTTTTCAAATGTGTAATTTCAGTGAAAAATACACTATGAAGGCCAAGATTATTAAAAATGTTTTTAGTTATTTCATCAATTTAGTAAAATATGAGACTCATGTTAAAGTGGGTATAGTTTAATAATTTTATAAAATTAGATTTGATTTATATTTGAATAATGTATTCTTATATTTGCCATTAGATAACAAAATATTTCTGTAAAGGGTCGAACGGTTTCATGTTTAAATTCTTTAGGTTTCAAATAACATTAAATCAGACAAATTTAGAATCTTCTAAGTCATTCCTGCTTCAGAGCTCGACAGGATTTGCTGGCTCAGCTGAAAGTTGCCATCAACCAGAATATGGAGAAAGATGGTGACAATAAATGGATTTTAGTCGATTCCGATGGAGAGGAGGTTGGTTATTATGTTACCCTTAACCCTTACAGCGCGGGGATCGACTTTAGTCGTCAGAGTCTGACGTCTGTAGACGTCAGATTCTGAGAACTAAAGTCGATCTCCACACTGTAAGAATAAAAATATTTCTACTGGTCGTAGACCAATAACTTAGGTATTCAAACGAATCAGAAAGAGCTAACGAAGGCATTTATGATGCTTTTAAATTGAAAAAACCCTTTGGCTGCAACGTTTTTCACAATTCAATGTTTAAGGGTTAATGTGCTCAAATCTTTGCAGCCTTGACCTAGCCTATTTATTCTAACATGCCTGTTTTTATGTACAGGATGATGATCCGTTGACGAGCTGGCAGGCGCTTCAGGAGAATGACGTGGTTGCTCTGCTCGGGCAGCTCGGCCTCGATAACGTCATCAGACATGTCATGTTTATCAAACGTGACTACTCAAGAGGTACGGATACTTAGCCCTTTATACCCTCAGGATGAATCAAAGCATCATTTTGCATCTCTCAAGAATGACTCAATTTCGTAAGCCTAGGGGTTTTAGAATGAACATGTTCATGAAACTGTTTAAATAATAACGATAGCTATTTTTCATTTGACACCCACTGTCAATCATCTTCATCCACTACAAGTCATGAATTGCGACAGCAATTCGCGGCTTGTAATGAATGAAGATGACAATCTTAAATTCAGGATTGAAAGGGTTAAGTTATTAGATGTTTTTTAGGGCTGCCTTGGTCTTTATTATTCGCAAATAATTTTTAAAGCTGGAAATTGCATACAAATATTAAATGTTATGAATAATGACTTGTAATTCACTTTTAATCCCACCTTTGGAATTTTTATATATATTAGTTCTCAGCTCTTTTTTTCAAATTTATAAATTATGAACGTATTGAAATATAAATATTTTTTTTTATGTGTATCATTATCAAAACAGAAGTGAGCAAGTATTGTTCTTAAGATGTGCTCAGCAGATGGTTTCACAAAAGTGTTGCTGTTCATATCTAAGCTCTAGGGAAATATCATTGATCACATTCTGTTTTTCTTTCAGATAAAGATGATTATGACGTCACACTAAGCAGCGAGGCCTGCATGCTAAAGCTATTTGCATTTTTTAGCTGTTTCATATCCATCTATCAGGAAGGTCTTGTCACATTCTCTGTCAGTCGCTACAGACAACTCAACAAACGCCTCGGAAGAAACGTCAGGTACGTGCTTATCATACCTCAACAAATCATCCTAAATTTGATAAATGGAATCATAAGCTTTTTCATTTATTTAGTCAAGCTTTTAGTTTTTTCAGTGAAGCTGGAAATTTTATCACTGATCCAAAAAAAGGATACATATTGGAAATTATTATTTTTCAAGTGTAGTTTGTAGCATCTGTTGCTGCAGCTGTAGTAAACCTGGTTAACATGTATTTCTAATGATTAATGCATAGAGCCAGTCTATTTATTCTGGCAAATACTTATGTCTGGAAATATTTTATGATGCCTCTATAGCTATATTACTTTATCATCTTTCTGGAGCAGCTTTTGTCCTGCTCAATTGTCAGTTTGTAGTTTTTGTTATTTCAATCAAGAATCGCCAACGCATTCTTAACCCATATCCTGCTAAGTTAATTTATTTAAATTTCCAACCATTTGAGGTTGTGTCTCGCTGCCGCAATCCATATTTCCTGAATTTGAGAGCAACCATTTGCAAATCTTGATGTTTAAACACAGATTTCGATCCCAATATCAGTGATTTGATAGATAAATATAGCAACTTGAAAACGACAATAGTTGTGATCAGCAGGATAAGGGCTAATCATGCAAAAATGCGGGCTTAGCAGGGTGATGATTTAGCAATTTGCTAACGGCTTATAAGGATACCCATCTTATTTCAGGCAGCTTATTCAGTACTCAACCCCTAGAGAACTGAGCTATTCAATTTAAGTTTTCATTCACTAGAAGTTGTGTCTTGCTACCGCAATACACAACTTCAAGTGACTGAAAATTTATATGATTTGTGAAATTTAAGTCCTGACATATATCAGTGTTTCAAGATTGAAGGCACATTTTACTTTTAACAACTGGTTATACAGGTGGTTATAAAAAGACAGAATGTCTACTGTAGTCGACATCAGTGTTCTAAGGGCTAAGTTTCATGTGCTTCTCATCACATTATAATGATTTATTATTTCAGGCAGCTTGTTCATTACCTATCAGAGCACTGGACTAACTTTCAGACAGCCAATCAACAGCTTCTGTCTGCCTCAACGTTACAGAGATTACAGGTGGAATTTGACGCTGTGTTTCTACGTGCCGTTGTGTGCCTGCTCTCAGCTCAGAGGTTAGCTCTAAACTCTACATTCAATCCCCACACTGAAATAGTAAATAGTTATAATGAAAATATTTAAATAAACGGAAAGAGGTAACTGAGACATTTATGATTTCAAATTTATAAAAACTTTTGGTCTCGATGATATATACAAAAAAATTCCACGTTGTAAAGGTTGACTATTCAAAGCACCATTGCCAAGTAGCAATTTAAATAAAATTAATTTAATGTAATATAGTATATATTCCACAACAATAAAGTCATGCTTAGCTTTATTCCATAACAAATAAAGCCATTCTGAGCTTTATTCTATAACAATCAAGTTATGCTGAGCTTTATTCCACAACAACAAAGTAATGCTGAGCTTAATTTCAAAACAATGAAGTCATGCTGAGCTTTATTTCATAGCATAATTCCATGACATTAAAATCATGATGAGCTTTATTCCTTAACATTATTCTATGACATTAAAATCATGCTGAACTTTATTTCATACCATTATTCCATAACATTAAAATCATGCGTAACTTTATTTTATAACATCATTCCATCGCAAAAAAGTCATGTTGAGCTTTATTCCATCACAATAATGTCATGCTGTACTTTCATTTCAGATGTTGTACTTGAATAATTTATAAAATCCATAACTCTTACAACGCTGAAGCATGTTTTGTATAAACCATGCAAATCAAATAGTTTTATCTTTTTGAAATCATTATAAATGTCTTAGTTACCTCTTTGCAGTTCACTTAAATACCTATGTTATGGGTTTAAGACCGTTATAAATTTTCTTTAATCCATTTAATTAGCAGATTAAATCGCTGTCATTAGGAGCAAAATGTGTGTTTAAACATCAAGATTTGCAAATATTTAGTCTCGAAATTACAAATATGAGTAATTTCCACCCACTTGAAGTTTTGAGATGCAGTAGAAGTTTTGAGATGCAGTAGCGAGACACAACTTCAAATGTGTGAAAATTTAACTTACTTAATTTAGCGGTTTAATGGTTGATATTGTGTTTTGCTATCAAACCCCACTTTTTTTTGGAATTAATTTTTCTTTACAGTCCTCATATTAAATTATTTTTTTCTTTATAATAACAGGTTGGGAGCGTGGCAGTTTCTGGCAGACATTCCTTACAGTCAGCTGTCGTCCGGCATGATGTGGCGGTTGGTGTGGGGCATGCATCAAGGCTGCCAGGATATCAAACAGATACGAGCAGACCTGCCAGTCACAGAATGTAAAAACATGCTATTTGGTGAGTATAATTAATATTGCTAACCCATGTTCTAACCCTAGACCTGTATCATGTGTATATATAGCATGTCAAGCAAATTATTATTTAAAACAATTTATTATTTAAAACAAATACAATTAAGCTTCCCAGCGCAGGGACTTTCTTTATACATCAGAATCTGACATCTGTAGACGTCAGATTCTGAAAGAATTAAAATATTTCTAATGGCCGTAGACCAATAACATAGGTATTCAAATGAAGCGGAAAGAGCCAACCATGATGAGGAAAAATCTTTGGTCTCCAGGGTTTTTACAGGAATATTTTGGCATTGTAAGTGGGAATATTGCTAGCCCTGGGAATGAAATGTTTGTTTAAACATCAAGATTTTGTAAATGATTGGTCTCAGATTGAAGAAATATGACAAATTTTCACCTGCTCAAATTTGTGAGTCACGCTAGCGAGACACGGCTTCAATTGGGTGGAACTTTTAATTTGATAATGTATCGCCTGAGGGATTAATGTTGGCTTAATTTTGGACCAATGCTGTGCCATCTTAACCCTTAGACTTCAAAATCTGACCGTCTATAGACGCCAGATTCTGACGTCTAGACTAAAAAAGTAAATATTTATAATGGCTGTAGACCCAAAACATAGGTATTCAAATGAAACAGTAACATTATGATGACTTCAAATTAAAAAAACCCTTTGGTCTCTGGTTTATATAAAAATATTTCAGCGTTGTATAGGTTAAATCAACAGTGACATAACATCTTGTCTTTTTGTGCCTCAATCCTTGTCAATGCCTTGTTCAATTGCCTGCAGCTTATTTTGATAGCATTTCATATTTTCTAATGCATTCTATGTTGTCTGCACTAACACACACATGTAAGGCAATGGAGTGGTAGTTTTAACTTGTGCAGTGTGCAAATAATACTGATTTTGCTTTTTGTAGATTCCAATTTTGTTGACATCACTTAGTATGATTTTTACAGATGGAGATAATAAAATGTGGTTTGAGGACAAGTTGACAAGCCTTCCGACATCGGAGGCCACATATCTTCTCACCACCTTTGCCAATATGGCGAGAGCTCGTCCATCTCATGAGACTGAGTTCATAGAGGCCATCACTGGAGAAATATATGAGGTAAGTCATAGCTTTAACACTCCTGAAACCAATTTATTTCTCCTCGTTTTCATCTAATATCATAAGTGAATTCATATCTTAAAACCCTTCAAGCCCTCACGATGCATTAAAGCATCATTTTACATTCCTGAAAAGGGGCTTTATTTTCCTACAACTAGGGGTTTTAGAATGAAAATTTCCATGAAACTCGTTTACAATACATGGCCATTCTCTTTAATTTTTTATCCACTTCAAATCATCTTTATCCACTACAAGTTGGGAATTGCAACAGCAATTTGCGGCTTGTAGTGGATGAAGATGACAATGGTAAATTCATGCTTGAAAGGGTTAAGGTTAATTAAAATAGGAAGAATAAAGGTGAAAAAAAGTGTCAAGGAGAATTAAAGGTAACCCTTATGCTCCTCAATTGTTTGTTACAGTTTGGCATTCTTTTGAAGCTGGAATTGCTGACACAAATTCTATTGATGAAAAATTGTCGTCTTAAAAATTTAGCTATTTATTTAACTGAGCAAACTATTTGATGGATCTCAGTGGCATTTTATTTGGTCTGAAACTTGCTTGAAATTGTATATGGTTCCAGCATCATGGGTTTAACCGATTTTATAATATAACAAGGTTCAATATGGCAATTGAAGTTCAGAATAGACTTATTGTAAGTGGTCAGAATATGGACTGTCTGTTCATGGAATTATTGTTGTAGCCTGAGATTTTTTGTGATTAAAATGACCAATTCAACACATACTTGGATGAATTATCTCACTTTAGAATCAAAATATTCACTTCTGTTATCAATGATTAAATAGCAAATACAATTTTGATTAAACATTTCAGCACTGGGACCGTCTTTAAACGTCAGAAAGTGGGTGAAAATTCCAATTGAATAATTTGGCGGTTGAAGGGTTGATAAAAATTTCTGTTACAGATTGCCTACATGTGTGCACACACTCGAGAGTTTTGTTCCAAGCCCGGTCGAGAACTTCTGGCTTCAATATGTCAAAGACATACCTACGTTATCTCAAGCTTGTTGATTAGGGTAGCTCGCAGCATGGATAAAATTGGCCTGGTATGTTCATTTTTTAGAATAAAATAAAAATTTTGATTTTCAAATCCGAGATGCCAGGTAATTGGATTCTGTGAAATAAAATTTATCCAACACAAGTGTGGACTATTACATAATTTTTAGGAAGCCTTTAAGAATTTATTTTGACATTCCAGACTTTTTCTTTGTTGATATTCAAAACATTTCATAATTGAACGACCAAGTAATCATAACCTTCCTCAATTTAATAAATAATATCATGAGAAATGTGAATAAATCACAAGCTGTTTGTGAAAGCAAATACATTAATTAATTGTATAGATAAATTCTAAATACTTAGAAATCAACCAATGTGGAAACTGAACATTGCTAATTCCAAATTATTATTCCTGCTTCAAATACATTTTTAATACCTTATCTGTTTAGAACTAGATATTGCAAAAATCTTGTCTTGATTTATATCACAGCACATTCTGCGTAACGTGTTATGCAGCAGTTATACTTATCTTACATTATTTAGAATAGATGGATGCTAGTTCAAAAAATGGATAGAATGATTCAAATGTATCTTGTTCTCTATATTTACAGGTGTCCCAGTACCTTTTCAAAGGATTGCCGTTACACGTGTGGCGCCCGACAGAACCCGATAGAAGCTGTCTGCACGGTTGGCTACTACAGCGCCCCCTAGCATCACCTGAACATCACCTGGCAAGACTCGTGTTTCTCAACTTGAACTGGGGGAGTGACCCGCAGGTGAACACACCTCATCTCACATTCACTGAAAACTCACTCTCATTTATAATTGTCTCATCCTGTATCTTTTTCTTCTTTGTGAATTGTATTCTACCCCTCGGAAACAGATATAACTTAAGTTGGTGGGAACATGTATTTATTAGGTGGGTGCTTATCTGACTAATTTAATACCTGCGTGATTAACTTTTTGAAGTGTAAAAATATAATTTTGATTCAAGTTATGGTTTATCTTGATTTCTTAATCCATGAGCTCATATGGGTCAAATGTGAGTTCAATTTGGTCTAAATCTTGTATAAAGTCTATAGTTTAAAGTAAAAATTGTATGTAAAAATTGAAAAAACAATGAATTTTTTCCCTTTTTTCAAGAGTGATCAACTTTTTCTGGATCGTGAGCTGCAGAGAGGTTTAGCAATCACCATCGTGGAAGTTTACACGATGAATCTCGCTGGAAAAACTGTCGGCAGTCTCTTCACAGAAGGGCTCAGACAGGTGTGTAACCATGGTAACCAAACTGGATGAATGTGATATTTAAACCGTATTTTCAGCACTGTGAGAAAGTATAGCTAGCAGACATAGAAGAAATAATTTATCTTTAATTTAGCGAAGTTTCTATCTCTCATGCTACTAGAACCATATACATATGTTTTATGGCCAAATAAATGGCAATTTAAATTAATACACATGACTCACAATTTTAAATGGGTGAAAATTACTCATATTTGTTTAATTTAAGAAACGTTTGCAAATATTGATGTTTAAACTCTTTATTTCATTACCCATAACTGTGATTTAACTTTCCTAAAAGACAGATTAAAAATGATTAAAGTGTTTATATTAGTGAAGATGTTAATATAACAATTTAATTATTGATTTTGTTTTGAATAACAGGCACGGTTTCCAGGAGGCCCTTTTCTAGGGGGAGCCTCCACCCTAAAAATTGTGTCCAACTTCAAGTGATTAAAAATTTAAATAAAATAGCTCAGTGCTCTAGGGGTTAAACGAGTACTGACATTTGGGTGATTCATGAATATATAGGCCTATATTTCTGGTCAAATTAATGACAATATTAATGATACTTCAACAGCGTAAGTTTTTTTTGTGTTTGTTAATCACTATATTGCATTAGCATGAAAACACTAATGATAATTTATCAGGATGGGTAATTGTGCTTTTAATTCCCAGATGGCGTCACTAGTACGTAGTCAGCAGTCGGAGGAGCAGCAGTTAGCGAGCTGGGCCTGGGCGACGATTCTGAAGCTTCATCTACACGGTAACCAGCAGCCTCGTGCAGCCCTCAGTTCACCTCGGGTAGAGACACCACACTCACCTGTTCCCGATCTGAGCAGCGACCCTCGACTTCTGCCTGTCAAACACGCACTTCGAGATAACTTTGCAATTGCGAGCTACACTTGCCTGATGATGATGAGTCATGGACACAGGTTGGACTCAAACTTTCATATTATTTGATATTATTGTTCAATAATTTCTCATATTATTGTTCAACAATGTTTCCTTAACGGTATTCTTTTGGATTATGTATAACAACATAGTTGATAATATTATTTTATCCAACAGTTCAACAGATTTTTGGAGGTAACTGGTCCAAATTTTTTTTTTTTTTTCTGCCACTTGTGTTCAAGTATGTGATTGGGAATTACTAGAGAGTTTTGAGTGACATTTGCAAATCTGAGCTGCTCAAATGTATTCAATAATGGTGCATGCTGATATTCAATATATACCACTTAATAAGATATAACTAAAACAATTTACCAATATGTGAAACATTTCAGACAATCTGATTCTAATTTGCTAATTATAATAATACCGGATCTTTATCTGTATTATATTTTGTGTTAGCATTGCTGATTTTTGTGAGACTGGTGTGGCCGAGCTATCGTCACTCGTCATGAAGAGTCATGTGATACCGGCTGTACGCGTTCTCGCCTGTGTGCTGCCTATATTTATTGGACATGTTGATTATCTCATCACAAACAACAGGTAAACTTTTTAATTACTAGAGTTGTCATAAACACATGGACAATGTCACAAGGCGAATATAAACAATCACGATAAATCAAAGCATGATCTCTGAAGAACAACTTAATTTTCTACACCTAGGGGTTTTAGAACCAAAATTTGTCATGGAACTGTTTTAATTTTAACAATTATTTTCATTTTTGTTAGGGAACTGTTTTAATAATAACAATTTTTTTTATTTGCCACCGCCTTCAAGTCGTCTTCATCCACTACAAGGCGAGAATTCTGACAGAAATTCATTGCTCTTAGTGGATGAAGATGACAATGGTAGGATAAATTCAAGCATGAAAGGGTTTATAGAGTTAGAGTGTCATAAACACATGGACCAGACAAATATAGTGGTTAAATTTTACTCACTTTGGAATGATTGCGATGTTTAGATCTGCCTTCAGCAGATCATTGGGAGTGTTTTGGATCAGATAGTGGTCGCAAAATGATCTGACCATAGATGGGTGGCAGCTGGTAGCCCTCTCTCTGTTGAGTGGTCAAGATCTGCTGAAGGCAGGTCGAAACCTCGCAATCATTTTACACTAAGTTACACAAAGCTAGTAAAATGTATCAACTTTCTACATGAATCTTAGATCCATGAATAACATATTCTCCACTGACAAATATACGTTCATTTAAATCTATACTGCTTTATACTTTTCATTTATTTGAACCTGGCAGTTTCAAATGATTGAAGAATACCCATTTAAATAATAGTCTAAGCCTGTTAGAAGGTCCAATTTATGCTATTCACAAATTGAGCTTTAAAATAAAAGATAAACCAGCATTTGTAAATCCCTTCATAAATATAATAAAATATCTTCAAGATAGATGATTTTTAAGTGTGATATCTTGTATTTTCAAACTTTATTTAATTGTTTAATTTTCCTAAACTTGAGTCTAGTCCAACTTTAATGCTATTTCCGGCAGACAACTCGTATTTTAATCAACTTGTCCACTGAATTTTCAGTAGGGCCTATTTATTAAGCAAACCATAAATATCTTTAAATCAATAGAAAGAAACAGTTATCTTTGCAGAAAATGATACTTTTAATAAAGGTCACCATGATGGATTTCAATTTCTCTCATATCTGTTTATTCTCAAATGCTGGATGTAATAGGCTTATTTCAGCTTTCTGGGTGGGGCCCTGGTGCGGTGGTTAACGCTGCCTGCTTGGAAAAGTCAGAGATCGCTGGTTTGAACCCAACTCTGGCCTTCAAGTTTAAAAGAAACAAAATGTTTTTTCTCCACTCACTTGTGAGGATTCAATATTGTTGGGAATCTCCGTGACGCGAGGTAGCGTGCTCGGCCTCAGATCGCCAGTGCTTGATTTGCGAATCCTGTGTCTGGAGGGCAGTGTCATCTCATTCATCTCATTCGTCTGGCCCAGTTTAGTCTATATATGCAGAAAGGTGGCCTTAAACCCCATTCATTTCATTTCTATTTCAGCTTTCTGGAGACGCTGAGTCAACTATTTTCTGGAGATCAGTCTAAGACAGGTCTTATCTTCTGTGAGTTTCCTGGCCCCGCTACCAAGCTGTTTGCCGGGATGATGCTGGTCAGTCATAATACATGTACTCATATATATACAACTCTAAAGAAGTTTCAAAATGCCACTAAAATTAATGAAATATTTTCAAGTAGCTGCTCAGCTAAGCACATATTGTAGACCGGATAATTTTCGCCTGTTTAAATTTTCGCAAAATTCCACTTTTGGACTTTTTACAAAGTCTAGAATTTGTGAATTATCGATTTTGATGATAGGTATCGCTCATAATAATAATTTCTGTAAGATTCTCAAATTCACGAAGTTGTCCTCACGAAATTCGCGAAAATTAAAACCTCGCGAATATTACCAGATCTAGGCCCACAGTATCTTATTAGCGAGTTTTTAGCTAAATGAAATTACCCTGAACTCTTACAACGCTGAAATATTTTTGTATAAACCATGGAGACCAAAGTTGTTTTTTTCAATTTTAAATCATCATGAATGTCTTGGTTGGCTCTGGCCACTTCATTTGATTACCTATGTTGTGGGTTTGTGACCATTACAAATATTTTAATTTTCTCACTGCTGACGGCAGTCTTTATACATTAGATTCTGACGTATATATACAGTGCGCTGCGCTAAAAAGACTAAACACTAAGTGACTGTAAACCATCGTCTTTCAACAGAAATGAAAGATAACAGGGACTTTAATCTTCATATAAACCAGTTGGCCTAATTTTAATTATTTTATTTGATAGGTAGATAAATGCAAAGCAAAATCGAGGACATATTTAGCTTTTATGCATTGATAAAATATATTTTTCCTTTGTTGCAAGGAGCTTATCTAATGAATCATGCCTTTATTCCATAATCTTTCTTCATATTTCAGACACAAGTAATGAAATCTTTTGTGCCGGGTGGACCTGCAGCCACCACTGTTATTAAATTCTGGCTTCTGCTTCTTACCAAGCTCCCTAGATGGCAGCATGACAGGTAATAAATTTACTTTAGCACTGTGACCAAATTCAGTCAGTCATGTATTTTGTGAGTAAGCATGCATGCAAATTTGCAATTTTATTTTCACAGAAACATACACTATATTCTGGATCAACTTGTAAAAGTTTCATATAGAACGAGTGCTGGACGAGAAGTAATCAGTCCCTTCCTTTATGAACTTTATGAGGTAAGTAAAAAGTATGACTTATATAGAAACATATTCCAGAAATTAATTTTTGTGAAAATCAGTGAGTGTGAAACTTAAGTTTGCCAGTTGGATAGCGATTGGGAAACAAATGAGGACTACTTACTGTTGACGCTCTGTAGTCAATGTCTGACCCCGACCCTCTCTGCTTGAGGTAACCTTTGACCTCCTGAAAAATCAGTTGGTAATTTTTTGTTCGTTTGAAGCCAGAATTGCTAACACGAATTCCAGCTACAAATGGCAAGACCATTTCGATATGAATAATAGACATCTCTCAACTATAATTAACTAAGTATCTGCCACACAATATTTCATCAATGTGTCATTTTATTTGGTCTGAAACTTGCTTAACCCCTGATGAACACTGATGTTGACTACAGTAGACATTCTGTGTTTTATTAGCACCAGTATAACACCTGATAACCAGTTATTAAGAGTAAAATATGCCTTCAATTGTGAAACACTGATATATGTTGGCACTTATATTTCATAATTCACATCAAACTTGAAGTTGTGTGTCGCAGTAGTGAGACACAAATTCAAGTGAATGAAAATCTAAATTGAATAGCTCTATACATGTCTAGTAGAACAAGGGTGATGATATTTATTCTGTTGTACAGACACAGCTAGCCGCAGACAGACAGCAGGGCGTGCTCGCATCTCTCACATCCTGGCTCTCCGCTAGTAATCAGCACCCCACGCTGCTTGGTGTGTCTACGTTACCACAGTTTGCGTGGCTCGCCGCAGCCTGTCTGCAGTCAGAGGCACAGTGGGAGGAGGACTCTCGAATTTGGCCTCTACTTCGACAAAGTCTGCATAGCGCACCGACACAAAACCTGGATCAAGCTCTCAAGGTCAGTGCAAGGTCACATAAACCACTACTATATTCAACCCTTTTTCTTTTTCTTAAAATTAATAAAAACCACATCATGTAAATATCATTTTATCACTATATCATATTTGAGTTATACATGTAGCAATGTTTTTATTCTTTTTGAGCTCGAATTTGCAGCTTAAAATGAATTAAAAATGTAATGTAATTTAAAGTTTAGTTGATGTAAAAAAATTGGTCAAATAATGGAGAAATATAACTTTGATGTTAGTTCAACATCAATTACTTGAAAAAAATTTGCATGAATTTCACTTTAGCTCAGCCTATTCTACTTGCAGAAAGTGTGTACTGACCTAGGGATTGAGTCGTGTCCATCAGTTCAGCACCTGTCTATCTATCGCTGGGGGACTCAGGCTATGGAGATGCCCGTCACTCACCCTCTTCTACCCATTATCTGGCAGAAGTTCTTCCTGCTTTATCTGGGTCGTCACACCTCACAGTCAGGGTGAGCTAGTTCCCCTTGGATGTGAAAGGGTGTATCTCCCACTTTACAAAGTGGCAGATACACCCTTTAGTATCCAAGGGGACAAAATATTCACAATCAGGGTTAGATATTATTTTTTATGCAAGAAATTTAACCCTTATCCTTCTGATCATGACCCCATTGACGTTTTTAATGTGTTTTATTAGTCGACCAAATCACTGTTATAGGGAATGTAATTTGTGTCTAAACATCAAGATTCATAAAATATTTGTGTTCAAATTAAATAAATATTAGTAATCTTCAGCCACTTGAAGTTGTGAGTTGCAGTATCCTGCGGTTATTCTGCTAAGTAAAATACAGTAGAAACCCGTTATAGCGCGAATTGTTACACCGGGATATCGGTTATAACGCGGTCTGCGCGTGGACCCCGTTTTTTTCAGGGTGAAGTCTGACTAATAGTGCGTATTTTTTATTCTTGATCACGCCAGTCTGGTTAAAACAGCGCCCATTCACGTTCACGTAATGCTGTGCTGACCAGGCATGTATGCATGCAGTAATCATTGCACCCCTCCCCACCCCTCGCAGCCACACTATTGGCAGGTGGGACCACGGACAACGCGTCGGATTAACCTTCTGACTGCTACTGTTCAAAATGAAATAATAAGTAACAATTCTGTAACCGCGCTATATATGTTATGCCGCAGTATATGGTGATCCAGTGACGGCGGTATAAATTTAAAGAGGTGAATAAAAGATTATGAGTTCTGATGATACTGTTAGGCCTATACCGCGGTATATGGTGATCAAGTTACTGCGGTATAAAATTAAAAGAGGTAAATAAATGATTCTGAGTTCTTATGATACTGTTAAGCCTATACCGCGGTATATGGTAATTAAGTTACTGCGGTATAAAATTAAAAGAGGTGAATAAATGATTCTGAGTTCTGATGATACTGTTAGGCCTATACCACGGTATAAGGTGATCCAGTTACCGCGGTATGGAAGAGGCGTATAAATGATTCTGAGTGATGATACTGTTATGGACCATCGTGATACTGTTATCGTCTGGTATATGCTCATTTAAACAAAGGGGACTATTTAGCGCCAAAAGCCTAATTTATGAATGACACGTAGATCTTTTGATCAGTGTTGATGATTGTTCCTGTCCAACAACTCACGTGTGCGATGTTATGCTTGTGCAAGACCACAGCAAGGAGGACAATACCAATTAGTGGCGTGTATGTAACATATTTAATAAGTACACCTTACTCTCATTAATCATCACTGGCACATTAACTGTCTGGCCGTCTGTGTACATTAACAGTACTGGAGCTTAACGTTACGCAACATCTACAGCCCATTCTTTACTCTGTGTACACAAGGCAGATGAATATGGTACAATGCTGGGCCAACATCTCGAGTAAAATAAACTTTATTCCGAGACGGTATACTATTTAGCGCTAGAGCAGTGATTAGCAATGGGCAATCACGATGTTGATCCAGCATTGAAACAGCGTTGTGCTATAGTCATGCGATAACGCTATACTATACCTATATCTATTGTGACCTCAATAATAATGTACAGTATGGGAAACAATATAATTCTAGCAAATCTCATCGAATCTCAAGGCCTCGTGAATATACGATACAAAGCCCACACTCTCCTGATACCTTTCAATCAAACTGTTCTAAAGCGTTGATTGGTGGTAGGAGAGCTCAGCCCGTTCCTATCTCGCATAACACCGTGATGCCCGTGACATAGTGCAAGGTTTTGTCCATGCACACGGGAATAATCAGTAATATAGTCCACATTCATACATGATAAACAGTTTTCTAATTGTTGCGTCAGCGCTGGCATAACATTTTCAATTTGGGCCAGTGCTGACGTAGTTTAAAGAATATATATATACACCTCATTTTTTGCATGCAACAGAAGAGTGGATTTGTTATAGAAACGTCTAGCCTAATAACGCTTTGTGTAATCCCATAGCATTCACAGGGTCGGTGTAGATCCCTTACACCTTTCATTCACGCCTGAAGTCGCACTTCAATCTGTTAACTACACATGGAGTGATTTCACGGAGCCAAAGATGTCATCATATCATGCGATTAGCCAAAAGGTTCTAATTGCGTTCAACTAGAAAAACATGAGACTAAAAAACTTGCCAATAAATGATAAATTAAATATTGTATATTTCCAATTCATTAATCATTCCCTTCATTTGTAATAAATACAGAGTTATATCTAGCACATAGCATCTACCGCATATAGCGTGTCCATATAGACCCAATGTATTGACCATCAGCGGTAGAACGGTTGTCTCGCTATAGCGCGATCCACTTATAACGCTGTCACGTTTTTTGGAGCCCAACTACTGCGTTATAACGGGATTTTACTGTATATTAACCAAGTTAATAAATTAACTTAGCAGAATATAAAGGGTTAAAAAGTCTGACTTTGTTTGGCTGGAGATGACAAATTTTTCAAATGTTGATTAATAAAACACAATACTAACAATGAACTGACAAGTAAGATACTTTCTATTGATTTTCTGAGCTGGTATTCCTGACTTAATATCCAACTTTGCCCAACAATACATATTTAATTTGAATAACACATGCCTACTGTCAGGTTTATGTTTTTATTTTCCTCAGTGGAAATATATATGCTGTTTAGCACATTTTTAGAGAAACGTGCTGTTAATGAGATATTCTTCCCATCCACAGACATATCTGGCAGCTATATTATATTTTATTACTTTTAGAAGCGGCGTTGGTAAGCTGCTTTTTTCATCAGCAATAACTAGTTGTGATAATATATATCTTGCAGGTTGTCAGAGAGAAGCGGTGTAGGGGAGCTGTTTTTCTCATCAGCTGTGAACGTGTCGATGATGAAGAAGATGAAGAAGAAGCTGCTGGAAGCAGCCGATGCGCAGCATAAGAAAAAAACAGATCTGGAAATGAGTAAACGACAGAGACACAGAAGTAACCAGAGTGCAGGTATAATTATAAATGAATCAGAAGCAGCCACACAGAAGTAATGAGAGTACAAATATAATTATGAATGAGTCAACAGCAGTGACACATAAGTAGAGTGCAGGTATAATTATAAGTGAGTCAGGGGCAACAACACAGAAATGATCAGAGTTCTTGTTTAATAATAAGTCCCACGACATGCAAAGGCTAAAGGCAGTAACTGCTTACTTCAAAAGATGGTCTCCGCGCTGAAAGGGTTATTGTTGCCTCAACACTGAGATTATGTATACAGTAGAATCTGCTAAGGCAATTTTAGAAATGTTTTTTTTTTTTTCTATAGGTGGTTGGTTGCTCAAAATGGTGGCTGCCAGCACCAGCCCAGGCTCCACCGTGTCCTTAAAATCTACTAAATACACATTGTGTTGCATGTAGCCTCCTTATTTATTAATATATTTAACATGTCAACATCATTGATGCAGTAAATATCCACTACAGGTAAAAACCTTTGTGCAAAAACTATGAAAGTTTTTGAATCCATAAAAATGCAATGTCGAAAGATGACAAAGATATTGGTATTAGTGGTATTGCTATAAATATTTTGCTACCATTATATATACTTGAAAATATATTAAAATCCTATGGAAACAAATATAGGAAGACGTAGTAACGTAGTGCTCCCGAAGACCTTAAAAATGGTTTTGTACCATTAAGTTTGATTTATAAGCTACACTGATTTATACTGCATGACAGATACTCTGGTGTATTTATCGATAGCTGAATGTTGCTTTATAATTCCCCGTACAGATACCCAGGATGAGGAGGTGGAGATTCTGTATGAAGATGCCTCATCAGATGACGAGACTCTTCTTGACTCAGACTCACACACCTCCATACTGCTGTGTGATAAACTGCTCAGGTCTGTATGTCAGCTGCTATATCAGCTCCCTAGGTGCTGTCGCCAAAGTTCGCAATTTGAAAAAATGAACACGGTTTGTATTTGATTTGACCACACACCCACCCCCTAATATGAAAGGATGGGACATCAGAGATTTGGTAGCAAGCCCATTCCTTTTCTGATATAAAATTGGAAACCTATTTTGTTATCTCTAGCTGATATTTTCATAAATTTACAAGGGAAAAAATAAAAAATCAGCTTTTCTATATGTAAGAAGATGAAAAGTGCACATAAAAATCGCTGAACATCAATATGAAAGGGGTAGTCAACCACCCACCTGCCAATTGAATTGTGTTCGTATCTTGGAACATTGGTAACTTTTGCGATTGACCCTTTAGAGATCAAAGGGTGTATCTGCCACTGGCAGATACACCCTTTGATCTCTAAGAGGAGAATTATTCAAGCACTCGCATCACATATATGCGCCACATAGCATATTTTGATTGATTAAATACAAATTAAACGGTACAATTCATTGAATTGAGGAAGTTTAGTTATTATTTGATTTCACTGAGTCACTGAGACAGGTAATGCAGTTCAGGGGAAATGGTATAATTCATTGATCTAAGGAAATTTGTATTTGATTTTACTGAGACAGGTAATGCAATTGTCACTGAGATTAATGCAGTAGAAATTCATAGCTCAGCAAATGAAAAGTTGTATAGCAACCAATAATAGCCTCAACCCAAGAAAAGTTTCAAACCAATTTAAATGTCACTGAATTTGATATAATAGGTCGCTGTAGATGCTTAGTTAATTAATGATTAAATATTAGAGATTGAGCACTTTTACATTGATATATGTAAATAAAAATGTTTTTAATTTCTATTTTATGGTTTTGTTGTACTATGTACACAGTGTCACAGGTGCTGTCTGTTGCTCTTTTATATTATGTTGTATTTCTGGTTGGTGACAAATTGTTTACTAAATGCACATAGTAATTAATTATGCGTTTTTTATCAGTCTTCGCCATTTTAACATATTGTGTATATATTTTGCTATTTACTTACAGATTGTACCAGACATTCAGTTTGTGGCTTGATGAACCTCGCCTTCATGACCCGAGCCTTTACCTACCAGCGTTACCTCCACTGTATCAACCAGAACGCCTGGCGGGTGTATTACAAAACCAAACGGTATGTGTACTACATCCCAGATATATTGAATTATTCCCAAGAGCTTGCATTTCCAGTAGATTACTTATAGGGCTATTCTGTATTACAAAGGTTTTTAATTATTTGCAACAATATTGATTCACCATACAACTGATTGGTATAGCCAATTTGTTGAATAATCAAGTGTATTTTTCTGGATTTCTCTTTCATTTTTTAGTCCTTTGTTTCATTTTTTGAACAGGAACCTTGGTTAGACTGTGTGGATTTTCAAGCCACAGATGAACAGCTCACTGAATTAACCAATGACTGGGCAGCACAGGAGTCACATGATAGTAGCCATGGCAACTGGATTTCACCCCCAATGATGCATGAAGAGAATTTAACAGGTAAAATTTCATGGACTGTTTTGATAAACCTATTCTAGAAAGCTTGCATTCATTTTTCTAAAATCTGACAATAATGTAAAACATAAAATATTTTATTTATATTATACATACTAAGAACTGATAATATTCATGCTGTGCCCATTGGATATCCAGTCTCAATAACTTTAACCTTGTGTATTCTAATTTTGTTTTGTTATTTATTTGGTTGCAGCTGCTGAGCGTATTTTGAGTCGTTTGAAGCGTCATTGTCGACCGGTGGCTCCACCCTCTCTGGTTACGGTGAAGTGTGCTGTTCCAGAGATTAGTACGACCCTTCTCACCGACAAACACAGTCTGCTGTTTGCTTTGAGATCAGACTACTCTGCCCTGGTCAACCACGCCAAGTATGTACTCAAGATCTAACATACAAAACTATATAAATTTTAGAGAATATGTTATTCATAGTTCCAAGATTTATATAATATGTTGTTAAATCTAACTCACTTTCTCAGTGTGTGTTCAAGATCTACTGAACCTTTGTAAAATGGCATATTCATCCTTCTTCTAGAAGGGGACAATATATAGTCTAATTTTTAAATAATTCACATGAATTAAGAAATAAAATACTGCTGTATAAAAACTATACAGAGAACATTATTATATATATTTCATTATAATCCCATCAAGTGTCAGTGGCAATTATTGTTTTTTTCTAATACAATTGATTGGTTCTTTAAATAATCAGATTATAAACGTGATGCTGTTTCACCCAATAATTGATGATGGTCCTGCATAGTGAATGGTGGTCCATCATTAAATAAACACTGTTTGAACATCTTCCAAATACCATCCTGAAGATTAATATATGTGTGGTATTCTTCTGCATTTTTTTTTAAATGGGCCAAATAGAATTTAGGAAGTGACGAATTTAAACAGGTGAATTATATACCCGGTAGTCTATAATTTAATGTTGCTTACTACTGATTCTCATTCCTGCTGATTCTTTTTTTTGTAAAATTAGAGTTAGAATTGTATTATCAGCATCTTTGTCCATTCTATTCCGAATATTTACAGTCGTATCAGTCAGAGTGGTGATATTTTATAGAAACTTTGTACATCTTTGTCTGGTATGTTGTAGTTTATACAGTCAGCGTCAGTCGCAGCACGTGGCTATGGATCACGCCTTCACAGAACTTCTACCATCCTGGTACACTAACGAAACAGTCGAGGTGATTACACAGATAACACAGATTTACAGTTATTTTTTTAACCCTTTCGCTGCTGGACGTGTATATGTGCGGTTTCAAGCAAGTTTCTAACCACATAAAATGCAACTAAAATCCACAAATTACTGTAGATCTGGTAATTTTCGCGTGTTTAAATTTACGTCAATTTCTGGACTTTTCATGAAGTTTAGAATTTGCGAATTTTTAGTTTTGTTCAGTAGCACTATTATAAAAATAATTTCTATGAGATTCTTGAATTTGTCCTCCTCGCTAAAATTAAAACCTTGCGAATATAGCCATATCTACAGTAGTTTGTGACATATGGGCTGTTACTCAAAAAATCACATTTTCCAGATGATTTTTTTCATAAATTGACATATTATTCGTCATTTGAAGCAGGAATTTGCGCTAGCAATAACAGCCTAAAATGTATGAAGAATAGTAACAAACAATTCAGCAGCGCTTTTTTCAATGTTCAGATTTCTCCAGAAATACTTACATCTCCATCGTTATATATATATTTTACCAGGTGACTCTCAGTCAGCAGTGCAGGAGTTCATTCAACCCGACTCACAGATGTAAAGGTGCTGCGGTGACCACCGCCATGGTAAGTATGGAATTCTTAAAAGGTTTCTTACACAATACAATTTTATTGATAGCCTTGAATTGGTTTCTAGCATCGTTTGGAGACTTATCAACCTAATCAAATACCTGGATCCACAGTAATTATTATTTGTAAGATCTTCATTTTTCTTTATTGTATTTATTCATCAAAATACTCAAGTTGAAATAACAAACCCGATATGCTTCAGATGAGCTCTGTAAATTTTAAGTTTTGAAGTTTTTGGTGAGATTTTAAACACTGTTATTGCAAACCACAATTCCAAGTGTCAAATTTTTTTCAATATCAGTAAAAGTTTTAAACAGTAAAAGATGTGATTGAATGGGTGATCATAAAAGATGTTATTCAAAATTTATTTTTATATTGTTGTTCAGCATTAGAATATTGTCTTGAATGCGGATTTTCTTTCAGGTTGATGAAATGACGAGGAATGACATCACAAACAGAAAAATAGATGAGAACCGAGCTGAGTACAAGCAGCTGATGATCGAGTCTGTGCTTCCCCCGCCACAAAATGTCTGTAGCTCTGCCGTACATGTTGAGAACACAATCACGTCAGTATAACCTTATATGAATGTCATGTTGTAAAAAAATTAATAATCCTTTTAACCCTTACAGCACGGTGATCGACTGTAGAGGTCAGATTCTGACGTCTAAAGTCAATCCCTGCACTCTAAGAACCCAATCACGTGAGTACAAGCTCATATGAATGTTAAAGCACACAATTGTAATAAAATTAACTAAAAAAATTATTATTCACCTCAACCCTTTCAGCGCGGGGATCATCAGAATCTGATGTCATATTATAACATTTATAACATATGATAACATTTATATTGGTAATAGACACATAACATAGGTATTCAAATGAAGCGGAAACAGCTAACTAAGACATTTATGATGATTTCAAATATAATGAGAAAACCTTTTGGTTTCCATGGTTTGTATGAAAATATTTCAGCACTTTAACCCTTACAGCGCGGAGATCGACTTTAGTCGTCGTCTGTAGACATCCGTTTTTAAAGTTGATCCCCACACTGTAACTGTAAGAGTAAAAATATTTATAATGATCGTAGACCAATAACATAGGTATTCAAATGAATCAGAAAAAGCTGACTAAGACATTTATGATGATTTCGAATTGAATGAAACCCTTTGGTTTCCATGGGTAATATAAAATATATTCAGAGCTTTAAGGGTTACCAGTATGTACCAGAGGTTTTCATGATCAGGATTTTAACATTGCATGGATATTATTAGCTATTATTAGCTTATTAGCTACTGTTCCCATGGTAACATGCAAATAGAAACAAACATTACTAATTGAATAACATTACTAAAATTAAAATATTACATATGTTTATTAGTAGAGCATTTGCTCTACTTTTTCGGTCAATGTGCGTCTGAGTGGTTTTCTGTATGATTAATTTCACGGCAATAACTTTAAATTTGTGGAATTGGGAACATATCTAACTCCATGTGTGTGTTAAGAATGCATTTTTTCTTCCCATCACGAAGCCAGATTTTGAGATTTTGGCTCAGCTGATCAGATGAGCACTGATATAAATGACGCATCAATTCCTATCTGTAATGTATCAATGTCAGCCATGTCTGTTAGATGACGCCTTAGCAATACACTTTGACCTTCAGAGCTCTGACCTGCCTCGCTAGCGCAGCAATACCTACCTGCCAGTACTGTATATGACACGTGACCTACTATGATGCAAAGTTGTTTGAATACTGGCCCGCCGTCTCCGACGTCGGCCCGGCATTAAAACAACATTGGGTCAACGTCTCATGTTAGCTGGGAAGTGCACCTGACATTAATAGTAGGCCTAATACGGCAACGCTGACCAAATGTTGGGCCAGCGTCGTAGGCGGTGTGCCAGCATTAAAACAACGCTGGCTGCATGTGATTGTCCAGCGGTATGCATGTTTGCCTGTATGGTCAGTCTGTCCCAGAGGCATACACAACAACACTCAGCTCACACTAGGAGACGTTGATTCAACGTCTTGTCTTTGCTGGCCTGCCAATACACATGTATATAATATGCCTATCGGTCACTCACTGCCCAACAAAACAAACATTCACTCGATGTGACATTGATAGACGATGATTTAACATTAAACCAGCAAAAAAAAAATTCATTTGTAGTAAAAACTTAGGCCTAGGGCCTACTGGTGCCTACAGTCTGAATACGCTCTGAAAACTTAAAAAACACCCCTCAGGCAATGCATAGCCTAATCCTGCTATGCTAAATGAATCTTATAGCCATATGCAAAGCCCCCGAAGTGACATTTAAATTAGGCTATTATTGTTTTCAACTCAACATTAAGTTATTAACTCACTAATTATACCGATAACTTTGCAATCTCAATATATCTAGGCTTATCGAGTTGTGAGTTCTATTATAGTGAGTTCTATTATAGTGAGTCTAATTAATGTTGTCCTGCAGTCTCACACTGTTATTACGCTGGTCTATAGCATTAAAACAACATTGACTCAACGACTGTGGCAGTGGAAGTAGTTAATCTGTCTCCTGACTCAGTTATTTAAATCTGAACACTACAGACTGCCATCACATCTGAGCAAATAGCAGTAGGCCTACTAGCATGCAATGTGCCTAGGCTACTATATTGTTTGCTAGACACGTTTTTTTGTACATTCCCCTACCTGTCATCGACTGGGGTATGCCTAGTACCATATATGCCTATACCACCCAAACTGTCAGGTTAATATAAACAGTTGATGTTTAATAGATCGGCTTTGAATAATGAACTGCACCACAGTCCCAGACCCTGGTCCCAGCCCAGGGTCACACAGGGAGTAGCTAGCTGTGGAACGCAGTGACGTCACTCGGTGAAAACAAGTGTTATATAACACCCCCTCCCCCATACTTCATTCTGTAAAACGCAGTGACGTCACTAGGTGAAAAGGACCATCCCTCATACTTGTATTAGCTAATTGTATTAGCCAGCTCGGTGGTTAGGCCTACCCGATTATCCCTAATAGACCTGATATAGGCCCACTAATAAACACAGAGACGCAGTTGGGGGGCGTATTTATCAGGAGTTAATTATGTGCTCTGAAATCAATGTGCAGTCTATCAATACAGGTGTCGACTTGAGGTGTAAAAAATAGATGTGACAGATCAAGGCTGACCCTGTGCACTCTATGGCTTGTTTCGCCGAGGATTCACAACATTACACGTGCAACGCATGACCACCACCCACCCGCCCCCCCCTCCCCGACTAAACATTTAAAACAACATTGAGCTGACGACAGTCAGACACGAGATACAGCATAGCTACTGTCGGATTCAACACCTCATTTAGACGAATATATTTGTTGCTTAATTGTGAAACAGCTGCATCTTAGCTTTCCTTAACCTTAACCGCCAAATTATTCAATCTGAATTTTCACCCGCTTGAAGTTGTGTCTCGCTGACTCGATCCACAACTTCAAGTGAGTGAAAATTATTCAGATTTGACAAAATGGAGATCAAATGTTGCTCGTTGATGTCACATTTTATTTTTAACAAATGTGTTACTTAATGTGCTAATAAAAAATGAAAACCCGAATATATGTGACACCGGCGGTTAAAGGGTTAAAGCAATGACCCTGAAGCCCAGCACAAGCTCTACTTCAGTGCCGTCAGGCTCTAGTAATACTTTATCTATTTTTATTCAACACCATTATTAGGGTATTCATTTGTTAAACATTTTGTGAAATTGTGTCATATATATGGGCCTAGCAAAACAAGAATAATTTTACCTTCCAGAATATTTATAACATAATATTAATGCGTTTTCCATCATTCATATTTTTTATCAAAAATGAAAATACAAAATCATTTTCAGACCAATTTCATATGTAATGAATCAATTGTTTATCATTTATTTTGGAACTTTTTTTATCTATGAAGAATAGTTAATCTGATGTGTGATAATTGTTACAGGAGTTTAATCAGGTTGTACCAGACATGTTGCACACAGTCGTCGAGCACCACACCTACAGGTACCGGCTCCAGCATCACATCCCCAGGTGCCACCACCGCCGACAGGCTGCAGTATGTCTCCGCTGCTGTGGTGAAGGATGTGGGCACCGCACTGTTCTATCACACTGCAACCTATATCAACGAGAGTGTCAACTATTACCCTCCAACTCGACAGTTCTTTTCATCATGTATCGAAGTTCTTGGACAGGTTGGTGGATCATCCATCCAAATATAGAATATTTCTTTATTAGTGATGTCAAAATTAGATTTGAGTAATCCTTTAGTTGGGAATTTCATTATACAATGTATACCAATGTAAAGGCTAAATACTTCATGCCGGTCTATAAAGCACGTTTGATTTCTCGTTAATCCACCATGTACTATTATATAATGGCAAATACATTCTACGAAACATGCCTGGCATCAGCAACCATTTACTCTTTGCCAATACAGCTCTGTGAATCAATTTCATGTATGTATGTAAGCATATTTATTTTTATAAGATCAACCAAGTAGCCCCAGCAGCACTAGTCAATACGGCTGTCCAAGTTTTATAGCACTAGCGCATCATAATCATTGCAAAATAAGTCAGATGATACAATGTAGTAGTAAATCATTTATTAAAGTCTCACTCTTATATCCATTGCAAAGATCACTCTGAGTTTAAGCTGCGAGAGACACAGACTGAAATATTCAAGACATACATAAAAACATAGTAATCAGATGTGCCCCAGGTTGTTTAAAGTGCTAATAACCAGTCCCTACTTCTGTTGTTGTTTTATATAGGAGTTTATTCGAGGGAATCCTGGTCCCTACTTCTGTTGTTGTTTTATATAGGAGTTTATTCGAGGGAATCCTGGTCAATCACAGCCTCTGTTACAAGCCATCCTGCAGACCCCGTCCCTTATCAGTGAGCTATCTCCTAACTTCAGCCCTAACGCCTCGCCCGAGCTGTTCATCACCATGTACGAGGACATGCTAGCGGTACCAGCCAATCAGGGGCCAGATATAGCATTCGCCCTTCTCACCAAGGTCAGTCTGGATATTTAACCCTCACAGTGCGGGGTTCGACTTGAGTTGTCAGAATCCTACAGACGGCAGATTCTGACGACTAAAGTCGATCCCCGCACTGTAAGAGTAAAAATATTTCTAATGGTCGTAGACCCATCACACAGGTATTCAAGTGAATCAGAAAGAGCTAACTAAGACATTTGTGATGATTTCAAATTGAAATAAACCCTTTGGCCTCTATGATTTATACAAAATTAATTTAACTTTTTAAGGGTTGAGGTCAACCTGTCAAAAAATGCATTGTGTCTCAATGTGTCTCTATGAACATATTAACCCTTGAAGCGCTAAATTATAAACTTAACCCTAGCAATGCTCAAACATTTTTGTATAACCATGGAGACCAATTTAAAATTAACATTTATGTCTTAGTTAGCTCTTTCTGTTTCATTTGAATACCTGTGTTATGGGTCTAAGACCATTACGTAATTGTTTACAGCGTGGGGATCGACTTTAGACTAAAGTTGATCGCCGCACTGTAAGTTGTGGGTCGCTGTTCTCAAGTGTATCAAAATTACTCATGTTTGGGGCAATTTAAAACTAAACATTTGGCTAAGTTGATGTTCAAACACTTATTTTATTCTCAAAAATAGTGATTTGATCAGCAAATAAAGCAATTTAAAGACAACTTATAAGTGTTATATATTTATAATGGCTGTTGACACATAACATAGGTATTCAAATGATGCGGAAAGAGCTAACTAAGACATTTATGATAATTTAAAATTTAAATAAAGCCTGATTTATACAAAATTAATTCAGGTTACCGTGAATACCATTATATTATTTATATTTTACAGTTTGATGTAGATCTGTGGCTTAGCATGTGCTGCAGGTTAACGTGAATGCCAATATAATAGTTATCTTTCACAGTTTGATGTAGAGCTGTGGCTTAGCTGTGGACCTTCGGCTGTATCACAGAGGGCGGCACTGATCGAGGCGATCAGCCACGCATTAAGATGGTGTGGCAGGGAAACTCCTCAACACTTCCTCATGGTGTTTGAGGTGAGTGGTCAACTTGCTTGACCCAGATCTTAAGCATGTGAATGGTCGAGATGGTCACACCAGCTAATCACATGCTTCATATCTGGGTCTGCTGGTTTAAGAACACTGGACTGGTCTGTGTACAAACTGTCACATTTATTTCTGTTTTAAACCTTTTACAGAGAAATGTTATGTTTAATTTTGTAAATACATGTCCAGATAACGAAAAATAATAATTTTGTAAGCTTATACAAAAAAAAAATTATATTCTGTAATTGATAAAAAATGAAGTACCATTTGTAAATTATTGTCAAGCTTGGAAATGTAACAAAAATACTAAAAAAGATTGTATGGTGATTTTTTTGGTTTTTCGCTATGTGCAGAATGTTATTCCTTTATTTATTTTTCTTTCAATTTTATGGAATTGATTTTAATAATGTAATGTGTGACGAAAAAAGTGTTCTAATTGACAGATCTATAGAGCTCATCTCAAGCAGATGCTGCTATTTCAATTTCCTGATCATTATGGACAAATTCTCAAACTGATACTTACAGGTAAAGCCTACTCATACCACAAATATAGCCTACCCTTCACTTTGCCTAGAGTCACTGCTTTTGAATAATTTTTTGATAAAATATGGTATAATCAATTGATAAGGATGTTTTAATGTTTGATTTGATACCAGATTGAATAGAATAATAAATGCTACTTGCAAATTGTGCATGGCAAGGGTTCAAATGATCAGGCATAATTATCTCCTCATAGCTTAAGTCTACTTAAAGCGCTAAATTATCTAAATTACTAAATTTGTATATTATTAGAGCCATTTTTTACAAATCTTGATTTTTAAGCTTTCATTTTACAAACATATTTAAAAAGATTATAGTCATGCTTAGCGCTCAAGTGTTAACTGAGACCTTTTCACATCGTCATAACTTGCTATTTTTCATTTATTTCATCTGCAAATCTATTTCTTATCTTTGTATAGGGTCGTCACATAAAGAAATAAACACTTGTATTTGGGAAGATTTATTTCTCAGTCTGGGATGTCCCTTACCGAGTCACAATGAGAAGAACATGACAGCAGCACAGTCACCCGAACAATCATCAGCTGAGAAACCGCCACAATATACACAGCATCAGGTCAACATGGCGCTGTCATCTAGAAATGTGAGTGTCAAGAACAATAGTGTTTTAAACTTTTGCCTGTTGATCACGACAATAGTCCTTTTTATATTAATCTGTTTTATTAGCTTATTAAATCACTGTTATTGTGAAATGTCATCGTGAAATGAGTGTCTAAATATCAGTATTTGCAAATGTTGCTGTTATTATGAAATGAGTGTTTAAACATAGACGTAGTTCCCGCCCCCCCCCCCCCCCCCCCCAAGAAAAAGAAAACAATTGTGACTTTTACACATGATAATATGGAATGAAAAATAGATCTCTGACAAATTCAATCGTGTTCGATTCGAAACTTGCACGGATTACAGAAGTAGAATGTTAGGTGTTTATTACAATAAATGATGCACAACACGGTACCCTGTGGTACCAAATAGAAATTCGCCATTTTGTCTAACTATTTATTTTATTTTCAGGGCTGTACCCCAGTATACCAAAAAGTGTAAAATAATTTTAAAAGAGGGCAAAAATAGATATGAAATGTTCTTATTTTGCTAAATATTCTTGTTTTGGGGGCATTTTCATCACTAAGGACTGAGAAAATAACATCTTTCAGATGTCGGAACCTGTTGCAATGCAAATTGCCACTGCATTCACCAGGTGGGGCTGCAAATCACGCGGTGTTCAAAAAATGCTTGTCAAACATTCAAGCAATGTTTGTTCATTGTTCTGTGTTAGCCGGGTGTTTTGACATAATATCTCCCATTGCAGATGGCAGACACAGTGGAGTGGATGGCTTCCTATTTTTTCCGTCAGCGTGTTGGCAGCCCAGACACGATCAGCTTTGGTTTGTACCACACGTGGCAGCCTTACCTCAGGCTACTTAGTAAATTCCTCGTGTTCCTCATCCAGGAAGCTGTGAAGGGTGCTGTGAATCAAAATGTGCAGCGCATAACAGACCCAGAGAGAAGTGAGTACCGTATATCCCCGTGTATAATGCGATGTTTTTTCTTAGCTATTCATGTCACAAAAAGGCACCTCGTATTATACATAGATGTAGAATTTAATACAATTTTCTAGCTTTCTAGCGGTAAGTTCAGCGGTAAGTACTCTAGCGGTAGAATGTAAATTTAAACGTAGGCCAGTCAGCGTGTTTGGTAAGCAGGCCTATACACACGATACAACAAGACTGTGCTTTCCAAGTAGTAGCAAACAAGAGACGTTCACCCAATGCTGGTACATTGTTGGGACACCGTCTGCGACGCTGACACAACATTGTACAAGCATTGGGTGAATGTGTCGTGTTTGCTGGGAGCCCCGGCCTCACATTCCCGCCGACGCGCGTGGCACCTTTGACAACCACGGGCAGATAAATGACGCCGTTAGTCTGCAACCAATTCACACTCTTGACCTGTTCATTTTATATTAATAATGATTTAATCTAAGATCGCCTTTCATATGGGAGTGTTCTATTGTGTACGACAAATCTGAACATGATATTTTCCTATTGGAATGAGAGAATGCGTTGACGAAATATAACAAGATATCACTGATTATATCTCCTATCGCAAATTCTATACATGTAGGCCTCAGAATGTCCTTATTGCTAGGATAACATTAACGCCTACCGCTGCTGCCGCGGCTGATACGGTATTGAGCAAATGGTGGTATCTGTTAGCTGTAGCTCATGGAGCGCTGCTGTGTTATTTCACACTGACACCTTATACAACCAAACACCTATTGTGTCTAGACAATGCGGCTAGTCTGCAAATGTTTCACAATCTGTGTGTATATATATGTAGCCTATGCAGGCCTCAGAATGTCTGCCCATCGAGACAGTCCCGATGACATCCACTCTGCCGTGGAAAATAAAAATACAGTATCTGCTTAGGCCTACTTTACAAGTAAGCAGATACTACCCTTTGGTTTTGCAGAGCTGTACTGTGCCGCTGTTCCCGTCATTGAGAATCATCTATGCAGGTGTCACGGCGCTATTTAGTAGAATAAGATAATATCCATGCCTCACATTTACTATTTAAAAGGCCAGGAACGCTACAGAACGGGACGCTGCCGACATCCAAAATTTGAGGTCGTATTATACAGAGGGGTAGACGTTTTTCAGGTCATCCGAGGCCTCAAATCTTAACTCGTATTATACATGGCGTCGCACTATACGCGGGGATATACGGTATGCTATCAGTGTTTTTGTAGCATTTGGATCATATGTAAATTGCTAAATTAAAAAAAATTGATACTTATACCTGATGAATTAAAAATAGAAATGCAGTTCAGCAGCACAAAGACTAAACATGTCATACATTTATCTTTTTTTTTTAGTTGTACAGGATTTGTGGCAGCAGTTGGTCAGTCTGTTTGTCCCTTGGATTCAGCCCCTTGATAACGCTGACCAGCTTATTCTCCCGTGGACGCTGAGCGATGCCGCCAGTGGCAGCCTTATGGTCAGAGGCTTTGTACAGGGTGTCAGCGCCATATACACAACATTTGAAGGTAAGGTCATTTTTCTATTCCTTCTGTGACTAAATTTTTAATTTCGATATCAACACAATTTTTTGTCATTTTAAAGATGTAAGTTGTTATAACAATTCCTTCTCTAGAAAATAATATGTATTATCTGACAGTTCAAGGGTTTAGTTATATTTTCCACTTCTATGTTTTGTATCTTGTATTCCATTTTTTTCATTTTGCTGCTATATTAACCCTTACGCTGCCGATTTTTTCCTGTATATTTTTTCATAAATATAATCATTTTTCTTCATTTGGAGCTGGAAATTGCATTAGCAATTCCAGCTCCAAATGAAGAAAAATGATTATATTTATGAAAAAATATACATATTCAAAATGTTTTTATTAGAATAACTAAGCATCTACCACAAAACATTTTAGTAATTCGAGTTGATTTTATTGATTTGAAATTTGCTTGAAAAAGAATATATACGGTCCCAGCAGAAGGGTTTATATATCTTTTTATTACATGCAACTAATCAAAATAGTGATTGCCCTACATTATTACAGTTGTATCACTTGTTTCAGCTGCTTTAGTACCTTTTAGTTCTGTTTTCTCATATTATGATTGTTGCAGGAGCGGTACCTTTGTTCTCCCAGAATGCCCTTTCGCTGTTGTGGCCTTATTATGTCGAAAATGTGGCCAGAAAAGGTCAAGTCCCCAAATACATACTGAAGACATTTCACAGTGAGATGAAGCAATTGCCATGGAAACAGTTTTTCCCAGACATCCAGGCTGTTGATCTGATGATGAAGGTGGGCTTATCCATTCATTCATTATGTGTCATTATCGGCCTGGAGAAATCCTTAAAATCTATGACTTGTATGAACATTTTCAGCGCTGGGACCGTCGGATAAAGATGATCACGGCACTGAAAAAAGTCAAATAATCATAATGGTCGTAGACACGTAACATAGTTCTACGGCCATTATAAATATTTTAAATTTCTCAGTGCGGGGACAGTCTCTATACATCAGAATCTGACAGCTATAGATGTCAGATTCTGACGTATGAAGAGGAACAATTTAAAGGGTTAGCATATATATATGTATATAATATATATTTATGTGTGTCATATTTGTTGGTAGATCACAGAAAATGGTCCTGTGGAAAGCCGTCATTTTGTGGGTCACATGGTGGGCGTGATACAGTGGCGTCCTCTGCTGGAGAGTTACTGTCGACACGAGCCGACGGACATTGTCATGACGCTGCACATCTGTCTGTTCACGCTGCTAGTGAAACTGTCACAAGTGGAAAATGTTATGCAGGTGTAGTTTTTATGCGTCATGAAAGTCACCACATCATGCCCGAGCCTTTAGGCGAGGGCTTGATGTGGTGACGAGTGCTGAGATGAGCCCATCTCGCCGTACCAATGATGTAGTATGCATTTTCTCGTACAAATATATATCTGAAACGGCAAAATCAAACTGTGCAGTGAAGCGTATAGGAGAGAGTGCGAGATGGGCTGATCTCACCATACGTCTCGTAGTGAAATCCAACAGCATGAGTGCGAGAAACAACTTTATCAAATTAACTCCAGGATGTTTTCAGTCCATACATATGGTTGCTGTATGCATCCTCATGACGATGCTTAGATGAACACATAACCCCAATCCTTAACAACTTAAATTGGCTTCCAAGGGTGGCAGGCATTATCTATATCTTCATTGAGGACAGATATAATTAACCATTGAAATGACTTCACCTAACTTGAGAATAAGAGAAAAAATGGGAAGAAAAGTAATCATAACTGAAGAAAAATTATCAAACTCCCAGGATTTTTTTCTGATAACCCTTATTAGGCTCATCGTATTTCTTGTTTGTAACATGGAAAGCCACTTGGATAATTGTTTTAAAAATTTAGATTAAAAATGGCAGATTAAAAAAATTAAATTTAAAACAAACAAAGATAAATGAATTGTATGTTATGGCATGTTATAGAAAATTTACCGCCATTAAATAGTAAGCATAAAACTTTTTTGTTCCTAGGACACGTCATTACTGACAGCGGTAACCGAGGCGGAGACATTTGACTGGCATTTTCTTGACGCCAGGACATACATCAGTGTGACTGAGTGGCTCATAACCCACGCTGATCCCAAATGTGTTGTAGCTGAAAGAACCATGCCTGCAGCCCGCGTTCTCAGGTAAGTACCATTTGATTTTGCTTTTACAAATACAATTATGTTAACCCTTTATCCTTAATTGCAAGGCTCTTTACCCCTTAAAGCGCTAAATTAAATTATTTAATCCCTTATTTAAATTTTCACTCACCTGAAGTTGTGTCTCGCTGCCACGACCAACAACTTTAAGTGGGTGAAAATGACTCATATTTATTTAGTTGATGAAACATTTAGAAACTTGATGTTTAGGTACTCATTTCATACCCAATAACTGATTTCATCAGCTACTAAAACAGAGTAAAATTGAGTATATTCATGCGCAGTGTTTTAATTTTAACCCTTTAACCGCCTAATTATTCAACTTGAATTTTTAAGTTGTGTCTCGCTGACACGATCCACAACTTCAAGTGAGTGAAAATTATTCGGATTTGATAAAATGGAGATCAACTCTTTTCAAATCTTGCTGGCTGTTGTAACATTTTATCTTTAACATATTTCAAATGTGGTACTTAATGTGCTAATAAAAAATGAAAACCCGAATATATGCTGCACCGTACTGAGGTTTGAATTTTGTTTAATAATCAATAGTCTTCCATAAAATCAGGTCAATTTCCTGTAACCTCAATTAGGAATTACTGCAGAAATTCTCATCTGAGGTAAATGCAAATCAGAAAAAATACATGGGTTCAACCTTTTCAAGCCTGAATTTACCATTGTCATCTTCATCCACTACAAGCTGCGAATTGCTGTCGCAATTCTCGACTTGTAGTGGATGAAGATGATTTGAAGTGGGTGAAAAATTCAAGAAAATTGTTTTGTAAAGCAGTTCCATGGAAATTTTCATTCTAAAACCCCTAGTTGTAGGAAAATATAGACTGTTTTCAGGTATGTAAAATGATGCTTTAATGCATCGTGAGGGCTTAAAGGGTTAATTAACCTTTAAGCCCTGTACTGCTGTATTTTTCATTCTTTTAAAGCTGGAATTGCCAGCTCACTTTCCAGCTTCAAATAGACATCGCCCAAATTGAATTATTTGATTAACTGAGCACCAAGAACAAGATATGCTACAAATTTTAGTCTTGAATTTGCCTGACAATATATATATATATATATATGGTAGGCCTACTATCAGCACCAGGTGTAAAGCGCTACATGCTTAGCGGTGTTAGGGTTATTGTCTTTGATCACCCAAATATTTCTTCAAATTTTCATTCACCTCATGTAAATTTTGCTGTAAGTCCCACTCAAGGTGATTGGAAATTATTTGCTCTACCTAATCAAATACCAAAGCCTAATATATCAATTGAAAGTTTAGGACATTTTATGAAGATATGCCAGAAAAAAACATCGTGACCTTAGAAAAATATGTTGTTGTTTATAACAGTTTTCTGAGGCGAGCTGCTGGATTTAGTGTTGATGATCAGTCCGTGTCTCATCCAGAGACTCCCGTGAAGAGAGTGGCTTTCCTTCATGTTCTGGTTCAGCTGATCAGTAAATGCTCCCACCTCACCGTGCCCACGGAACCTCTCTGTACAGTCATCATGAACATGCTCACTGAGACGGAAACCATCGTCGGCTCAAGTAAGTCCTTAGTTAGCAACACAAAGTGCTGATACAATGTTAGTATAATGTTGGGCCAGCGTCACAGATGGTGGATCAACATTATAATATCCATTTTCAAATCTTGCCTATTAAATACTGTATTTATTTTAATAAATGCCCCTTCTAATCTGAAATTAAAACTCATGATCATGTGCCCTAAATGATCATTAAAAAACAACTCTAATACGTGCCCATCTCAATAATCTCAGGGGGTATTCTAATTATCAGCCTGGGCTTTTATTAGAATAAATACGGTAATTTTGTGGGTGAATGGTCAACTCATGTCCTGCTAACTTAATTCATATACCTGTAAATTTTAAACCACTTGAGGCTGTGATCCACAACCTCAAGTGGTTGAAAATTCCTGATAGTATGTGTTTAATTTGAAACCAAACAATAACAAATCTTGATGTTTAAACAGCCATTTCATTCCCAATAACAGTCATTTATTTAATCAGCTAATAAAACAGGAAAAAAACGAAAATTGGCGAAGGGTTAACGAGTTGTTAACCCTTAGAGTACTGAGCGAATAAATTTACATTTTCAGCCACTTGAAGTTGCGTCTCGCTACCGCGATCCACAACTTCAAGTGATTGAAAATTTGTGTTAAGATTGAAAGGATATTTTTTTTTTAACGACGGGTTATACAAGTACTTATAAAACACTGTATTCGAGGGTTTATTTTAGTTGTAGATATGTCCAGTCAGCAGCAGCAGGCGCTGTCACTCTGCACAGAGATACTCAGCGTGCTGAACCACTGTAATCCCCAGGGTGGTCACTCGGAGGCGCTGGTCACCACCATGCTGGAGTGGATCAGCTCTTCCTCCACCAGCCCTCTCCTGTTACCCCTGGTCACTGCTTCATGTCGCAGCCTGGCTAGTGTGTCAAACATGGTACGAGTGATAGAGGGCTGCTGTGATGCCTACTTCATGGCCAGTAAGTTATTCATCATTTTTTGAAAAATTAGCTTTTTTTATCCCCCGCCCATGAAGCCGCCCACGAAGTAGTGGTGGTTGATATTGTCATCACCATGTCTGTCCGTGTGTTCGTCTTTCAATTCCTGACGATATCTCAGAGATCGTTAGCCAGATTGTTTTCATATCGCATACACACATCCCTTAGGGGGTTTAGATGTGCCTTCCGGGGGTTATGACCCTGACCTAATTTTTTGCCTTTCATTTTGAGTTGATTATTGACTTTAATTGATGGCGGATTATAAGTTCAGTTCCCGGACGACATCTCAGAAACCGCTTGCTACATGGTTTTTATATTTCACACACACATGCCTTAAGGGGTGTAGATGTGCCTTTTGGGAGTCATTACCTTTGACGTAATTTTTGACCTTCGATTTTGAGCCATTATTGACTTTAATTGATGGTGGATGATAGGTTCAGTTCCCGGAATATATCTCGGAAAGCATTTGCTAAATTGTTTTCATATTGCACACACACATCTTTCAGGGGGGGGGGGGTATAGATGTGCCTTTTGTGGGTTGTGATCATCGAAATAATTTTTGACTTCCGTTTTCGAGGCCATTATTGAATTTAATTATTGGTGGGGGAAATCGTTAGCGTCAGCGCTCTCATTCTACCCCCCAGGCCAAAAATTGTATTGTATGTTATCGTTGTTTCCCTATGCATTTTTATGCCTCCGCCTTGGTGAAAGCATTATGTTTTCATGTGGTCCGTCTGTTCGTCTGTCTGATTTTTTCCATCGTTCAATCTTGCAATCATAGTATTTCAATAACAATTTAAGCTCCATATTATCTCCATATATTGATAGATCTTATAAAGCTTTAGTTTGAATTTGATTGAACTTGACCTATATTCTAGGTCACAGAGGACAACAATTAAGATAAGTAGCTTTCATGAATAAAAGTGTTAATGCAGATCTTATGATCCTGTATAATACAAAAAACGTGTTTTAGAAAAAATGTCTGCAAAGTTGTTTAATTAGAATTTTCACCCACTTGAGGGTGTGTCTCGCTGACGCAATCCACAACTTCAAGTGGGTGAAAATTATTCAGATTTAATCAAATGGAGGTCAACTATGTTCACTGATTGATGTCATGTTTCATCCTTAGCATGTTTAAAAGCTGTTATTTAATGTGCTAATAAAAAATGAAAAACCGAATATAATCGGGACGGTAGTTAATGGGTTAATGTAATGTTTATTTCAGACATAGTGAGTGACGAGTCTGCTGGCTGGAGTCGTCTGCTCACTGTGCTGTCTGTGCCGGAGCTGAGCCACAGCTTGTTTCTGGAGGAGGGTGTCAGACAGGGCGGCTACCTCACCCTGTACGCCTATGAGCTGCAGCACCTGCCTCTGTCACAGAGCCTGACTGAGGAGGAGGCTCACGTCACCCGGCTCATCACACAGCACGGAGCCGCCAAACCCAGGTAATAACACAACACGGAGCTGCCAAACCCGGTTATTAAACATATGTGTTGTTACCAGTCCTGCAAATATCACTTAATATGAACGTAGGCCAAGTGTTATTAAGCAGCTTATCATTGTGCAATTGTTGGTTTTAATCATGTGACCGTGTATTATTAATTCAATAATACACGGCTAGGCCTACGCTTACAAAAACTACATGACTATAGAATCCTTCTCCTCAGAGTATATTTGTGCTATAATTTCGAAACCACTAAAAGGATTGACTCTCGGTTTATTTTTATTAGTAGAGCGAAGCTCTACTGTTCCAGTTATCTGGGCTTAATGTATTTTAGTGTCGATTTATTCCACGACAATGAGGTTAAATTTGTTGAGCTGAGAACATATCTAACATCATGTGTTCGTTAAAAAGAACTTTCTTCATTGCAACACGATTTTGAGATTTTGAGATTTCTATTTAGATGCTCAGATAAACACAGTTAAATATCTGTCTTTCTGTGATATCATGTCAGCCTTTAGAGATTACGCATGGCCCAGTAAACAGCGTACAGGTCAACCAAGTGAACTACATGTATATACAGTTCACTGGGTCAACAAGTCCTCCTCTGTCCCCTGCCTCTGTCCAGTTTATTAATCAGGTCAGTTCGGTGAAGTCACGCGTGACCCCGCTGCGCGACATTAGCTGTAGACTAACAAGCAAGAGTGCTTGGCCTCTACACAGTGACACCGCCCAGCAAACACAAGGCTACACAACCAATGCTGTCAACCAATGCATTCACCTAATGCTGTCTCAATGCTGTTGGCCAGCGTCGCCGTAGTTGGCCCAACATTGAAACATTATTGGGTGAATGCCTCGTGTTTGCTGGGAGGACTGCATCATATTTCTACAGATCTGTAGAAATACGATGCAGTTTTCCCACCTGCCCAGAAAACACAAGGTAGTACATCATACATGTATCTGTATCCCAGGATCTGTACCTATGCAGATACAGTCATGTTACAATTATGTCTTTATAATATTCTGCCTTCATTCTCTGTCTACGTGAAAAGCGCAACAAGCCGTTCATGGGGGATATTTTTTTTGCTAGGGCCAAGCAAACACTTACACAAGACATTCAACCAATGCTTTTTCAATGTTAGGCCAGCATCGCCGTCGTTGGCCCATCATTAAGAAACTAACAACTCCAACAATTTCCATTGTGTTTGTTGGGTACATAGCCAGCGGCTCCGCTTCTCCTAGAGGTGTCGGTGACGAAATTTTGCTGCATTAGGGGAGGGGCTGTCCAATTAAATTCTGATCAATATAATTATAAATAGTATAAATTGTATTAGAGTTAGGCCTAGTCGTTTGTGTATTAAATACATATAGCCCTACACGTGTGTTTGCATTTTATATTGTTTGTTAATTGAATGTTAATCTATATAATCTCATTCTGAAATATTATTTCACCTATTTATATATTTTGATAATATGATCTTCAGATAAGATTGTAATATAGTAGACCTCGATTAAAAAACAAAGAAATAAAAATTTGACCAGGCCCAAAATAATTATATGAATATGCAGGCTTATCGGTACAATTGGCCTGCTATTGTTATAATTAATCTACAAACACACAATATAAAATACTGGTATTGTATGACAAAGTTATAATAATTGCAAAAAACTTCGAACGGACTTCAGATAGATAACTTCAAATTTTGGGCATTAGACTCTGGACTTCAGTTTCAGACTTAGACAACATACAACTGACAGACTTCAGACTTTGGTTTCAGACTCGGATTTTGGACATACTTTGAACTTCAGACTGTGAACATAATTCAGACAGTTTTCGGACATCAAACTTCAAACTTCGTACATCAGACTACCGATTGTGGACTTTAGACATCAGTTTTCAGACTTCGTATTGTGGACTTCGGACATTCTTCAGACATCGGATTATAGCCTTCATTGTCAGACATTGTACAGAAGTCAAACTTCGGACTCAAACACTCGGTCAATTTGTTTGTCTCACAACATAAAAAAACATACATATGTAACCGAATAAGCTCACAAAATACATTATAATATATGTTATGAGGATCAGGAGCACTGCTGATCAATGGTGATCGCTATCATGCAGACCACTTCAGACAGACTTTGGACAGTTTTTAGACTTATGACAGACTTCAGACAAACTTCGGACAGACTTCAGATGTCAGGCTCCTACTTCAGACTTTGGACCTCGGCCAGACTTCGAACATCAGGATTTAGATTTTGGACTTCAGACTTTGAATTTCACACTTCAGATTTAAGACTTCGGACAGACTTCGAACTTCTGACATCAGAATTCGAGCTTCAAACTTTGAACTTTAGACTTAGAGTTCAGATTTTAGACTTTGGATATACATGTACTTCGGACAGACCTCGTTCTTCGGATTTTGAACTTCGGTCTTTGAATTTCAGACTTTGGACAATATAGGCTTCTTCAGATTTCTCCGGACTTAAAGAGTTCAGACTTTGGACTTTAGATTTTAAAGTTCAGAGTTCAGAAACCCTCACTGGGTTTTAATACTTTAAACAGTTAAAAAATAAATTAAACACCATTTTCTATGACTTTGATCTTTTGATTAAAATAAGCAAAACAGTTAAGCAGCTTTAATAATTATTGTGAGACAGCTCCATTTTAGCTGTCCGTAGAACAATAAACCTGAAGGTCGACGCAAGCTCTACTTCAGTGCCGTCAGGCTCTAGTCTTTTTTTTGTGACGGAATCACTGTTTATAGAACACATTTTGACGGCAGATTTGGTCATAAGTGCTGTAAGCAACGTTTCTAATGGAGCTAAATCCTTGCATACTGGGGCATTTATAATGATTTAAAATTGAAAGTAACTCTCTGGTCTGGTTTATAGAAAAATACGATATATCGTAGGCTTCTGATTGGTCGAGATGGCCATCTCGACCAATCAGAAGCCTACGATATATGGTAACTTGTACGAGAATACGGGCCCAGCGTTGTAAGGGTTGATGTATGCTCATTATGTTTTGCAGTCAGGATAATGAGGACAAGTTGATTCTGTGGTGGGTGAAGATCTGTGAGCTGTTACTGCGACAGCTGGACTTCGGGGGAAATGTGCGGATCGTCAGTAAACTGCTGCTCACGTGGCTGCCGTCTCTGGTGAAGCTCGGTGAGGACAAGTCATCCCTGGGTCTCATGGGAGCGATTGGACTCGGCAAGAGATCACAACTCTCTCCAAGGTGGGGCCATAATCACCTAGTAACCTTTAAGAATTGAAATATTTATAATGGCCATAACATAGGTATAATGGCCTATCTATTTATAATATATATTTATTATGGCCATAACATAGTTATTCAAATGAAGCGGAAAGAGCTGATGATGATCAAATGATGATTTCAAATTGACAAAAACCCTTTGGTCTCAGTCGTTTTAAAAAAAATCAGAGTTGTAAAGGTTGAAGCATCACGTCTAAATTTTAACCACTTGAAACGACTCACAACTGTAATCGGGGGGAAAATTACATACATTTTGGATCAAGACATATTAGAATCTCGCAAATGTTATGCTCATTTTACTCTCAAATTGTACATTTTAAGGTTTAACCTCATCTGATCACGACTATTGTCATTTTTAATCTGTTTTATTAGTCAACCAAATTACAGTTACTGGGAATGAAATGTGTGTCTAAACTTCAAGATTTGAAAATATTTGTGCTCAAATTAGACTAATATGAGTAATTTTCAGTCACTTGAAGTTGTGTATTGCGATAGCAAGACACAACTTTAGGCGGAAAATTTAAATAAATCAAATTCGCAGGGTAAGAGTTAATTGTGTTTCTTTTTTGTATTTTTCAGATTCCGTATTATTGCCCGCATGCTGAGTGTGTATCTGGCGGCTCAGGTGCCCAACAACAACAGTTTACGTGTGACGTCAGAATCACCGGGCTCACTACTGCCCCCTGGTGAGCGTCAGACTGCAGGTCAGTCTGTGGCGCCATCACAACAAGCGGTGCAAGCACTGTCACAGCTTGACGCAGCTCGTTCAAACAAAAACTACGCAGGATTCAATCCACAAATACAGTTTGCTATAAGCTACGCCTGTGATTCCAACCACACCATACATCATGTCATTCCATTCCTGACACAGCTCGCCAGAGAACTCTTTCCTGATAAACAGTATCTGGCGATCCTTCAGCTGCCAGCGCCTTCATCACAGAGTGCCACAACACAGCCATCCGGGAAAAACCTGACGTCAACCTGACGTCTCATTCAGAGTCGTAATCAAACTGTTATATTTCCCCAGTGACACCATTGAACGTCACAGACAAAACTGGGTTAGCCCTTACAACACTGAATTTTCTTATTTAAAAATTCGAGACTACAGTTGTTGTTTTCATTTTTAAATCATCCTAAATGTCTTAGCTAAGTCTTTCAGCTTCATTTGAATAACTATGCTATGGGCCTACAGCCATTATAAATATTTTTATTGTTTCAGTGCGGGGACCGTCTTTATACGCCAAAATCTGACGTCTGTAGGCGTCAAATTCTGCCATATATATTCTATCATATTAAGACGTTGAAACGGGGGGGAGATATGGAATCGGGTATATCTTCTTTCGCCTATAAATTTCGAAGAAAATGACATAGGTATGTCGGTCACTTCCGGGTGGATAGTGGACAGGTAGCAGAAGAGATTGAATGATGCTACGGTGTTGGGCCATTTGGCTGTCCGTCAACTTTCCGGAGCATATCTCAGGATCAAATTGTCCGATTGTCTTTAAATTTTACAAACAACACCTTTACAGGGTCTAGTTGTGCCTTTTGGTGTACCTAAACTTTGCCCTACTTTTGGTTCTGTGCTATGACCTATTTAAATGTTTTGACATACACTTCATTTCCTGAGCAGATCTCGAAAACTACTAGTTTTAAAACAGCCATATTGCTCATACATGATCTCAAAGGTCCCTTGTTCTGCTTTTTGAGGGTTTTTGTGCCATTGCCGGCCTAATTTATAACATTAGTATATTTAATTAAAATATTTTGCGGCAATATCATGAATACCACTCAAGAAAGCTAGACCAAAAAGGATGCACCTTGAAACTTTTCAAATTGATCAAATTCAAAAAGGCTGCCCATCGGCCATTAGTTACTTTCAGATGCCGATATTTCATAAACTGTGCCAGATGGTTAGACTATTAGGCCTACTATAAAACAAAATGTGAGGTTTCAGGAGGAAATTCACTAAATATTTTTGACTTGATCAAATTCAAAATGGCAGATTATCGGCCATTATTTACTTCAACATGCCTGCTATCTGGTGAATCGTGCTAGATAGCTAGACCATTACTATAAAGCAAAATGTTAGGCTTAAGTGAGGGATATGCCCTGCAAAAATTTAACTTGATCAAATTAAAAATTATTGATACCATCGGTAATAATCATAATAGCTGGCAAACAAGTAGTTGTGATTCTAGACCTTACTAATTACTTCCACCAGGAAGGTTATGTTTTTGGTTGTGTTGGTTTGTTGCCTCTCTGTTTGTCCGTCTGTCAGTTGGATAATTAAAAAAGTATTGATCGGATTTGCATGGAATTTTTACCAGATGATTTTGAGGATAATTTTGGGGATGATCCGGATTATGTTCACTCGTGTCACCAGTGTCTCTATCTCTACTTCAGACACTGGTCATCTTCCCCAGATCAGCTAATATTAACCACCAGGGGACAGAGATTTCACAGCCACTCTCTGTACTGCCGCATCTAGGTGCGTGGGAAAAAGCCCGCTTCTTTCAGAATGATGGCCTCACAGAGTGCAAAATAACTCGATTCATGTTATTACCATTGACGCTTCTGGAAATGAGATAAAAATATCTAGGCTGAATATACACTGATATATACCGTATGTAGTAAAAATTGTGCTTAGCTCATACTTTTAAAAACTCCATTAAATTAATTATCAATAAATGTAAAATTGAAAGTGGAACACTCATGGATACCTTCAGGTTTGTATGACGAGCACTGCGTGCACAAATTCCCATGTGTTGGCAGCGGATGGGCAGGTGTGCATTTAAACACAACTGGCCAATCACGATCTACCTCACCGCTGGTGGCTCATTTATGAACTGCTGGCTGCTGGTTGGCAGACGGTGACGTAACAGACGACAGAGACCCATGGTGTTGGATATGTGTAAGTGCCACACAAAATCTCAGTGGGTGACTGTGACACTCACTGATAGCTGAGTGTACGGATTATGATGCAGATCTGGATTATGATCCGATCCAGATTGCACATATTTCCATGAAACTTTTAACAAAGGTGTGTCTCGCACCGAGGACAAATCTACTAAATTGTTGCGATGTTTGGAATTACGACCCGTATTCGGGATCCCGTTGACAATCATCAATTTTGACTCTTATTGTCCTGATTTTTGACCCAGTCTAGGACTAAGAATTAAGAACACTACACGAAATCACCTCAAATAAATTCTAATTCAGGGCGGGAGCGCTTGGACTTCTGGTTTCATTGGTTTCCCTCACCCTCCTTATCACTTCTCAGTGCCATATGTAGAGCAGACGTAAGGTACTTAGGGGGGGGGGGGGGTTGAACTGGAATTCCCCACCAAAAGCAAATGCCTCACATGGCTTATAGTGGACCTACGGGGAGGGGGAGGGGGGGTTGGGCGCATCTCCGCAACCTCTCCTGTTAGCATGTTATGGAGTTCTTACTGTCTTCGGTGAATATTCCCACTACAATATCTCTCTGCATGTTAATGTGATGACATATACTTTCAACAAGTTACTTTTTTCTCTTATTCACAGTCGTTTGTGCAACAAAGAATAATGTGTACGTAAAACATTCACAATTGAAAATATCATTATTTCAGTGTGCAAAATGAGGCCATGAAGGGATGAACTCTTACACTGTTAATCTATATTTGTTTTTAATTTATTTTATTAGCTGATAAAATTCATGTTATTGCGCATGAAATGAGTGTTTGAACATCATTTTTTTATGTTTAGTCGCGGCAAAGGGTTAGGAACCCTGATATCGTCCCCTTGGAGTTAGGAGGTGCTGAACCTTTAGCACCTTCTAACACCAAGGGGACGATATGTACCACACAATATCTAAGCTGCCGCAAATCCCAACTCACAGTGCTGCTTTGTTGTTGCTTAGGGAATCAATACCTAAATAATTATGTCAAGTTTGTATATATTGCAATCATATTAATTGAAGCAAACACGAGTGTTTTGAGATATGCAGTGCAAGGATAAACTTTTCGGTCCAAGTCTTCTACCCCGACCAATCGAAGAGTGGTTCAACTTGTCACATGACGAGATCACCGCCGTCATTCAGTTGTTATTTAAATTACGGGGTAGAATACGAGACTTAGGCTGACTTTTCTACACTTATTATATATAACTAATATTATGATCATTAACAATAGAAATAAAGTAAATCATTATGACAGAATATTTGTTGGTTATTGATGACCAGCTCGTCTAAATACAGCAACCAATAGTTTCTTTCATAACAATTAAAACGTGTAAAACATACTCAGCCTTAGTCAGCAAACACAAAACATTTGTATAATATCTGTACAATGTTGGCCCCACGTCGAAGACGTTGGGTCGACGTTGTACAAATGTTATACAAATGTTATGTTTGTTGGATAGTGACAGTCACTATTGCAATCAAAAAATGGCATGTATGGCATGGCCAGCAGGTGGTATGATATTAACTTTTGTGCACCCCTTGTAAATCTGTCCTGCTGATACTCTTTATATGTGTGTGTCCTGCATGAATACCTTCATAAGTGTTGGTCCTGCTTTACAAGTGTTGCCAACAAACTCTAGTGAAGACTGCGCCTGTCATTTAGAATGGAGTTTTATGGTTATATTACACACACAATAATGATTCTAAAATATTTAATAATAAACTGCAAATGTATCATTATAATATCTTATGTTATTTTGCAATATGTCCAAAATCTTGCATTGAGTAAAGATCTTGTTCTGAAAATATGTTGGTGGATATTTTACTGCTGGGTGAAAATATTGCACAGCGTTACCGTATTCAATATATCGTACAATAGAGTATTCCAGAATAATATTGTCCCCTTGGATATAAAAGGGTGTATCTGCTACTTTGTAAAGTGGCAGATACACCCTTTCATATCCAAGGGGACGAATTATGCCAAGCCATAGATTTATCTATGTTAAAGGAAAATCAACAAAAGTATGCACGCAGCATACACGATACTTTCACCCTATGCTGGGTAAAGGTTGGCCCACCGTCTGAGATGCTGACCCAACAATAACCCAGCATTGGGCGAATGTATCGTATTTGCTGGGCAGCCATTCATAGAAGACAAATCAATTAAGTTTAGTGTACGTAGATAAATTTGTATCTATCTTTGATGACTATTATAATGCAGGCTTATAGAGAGCTACACTCTACACCTGGTCATAAAAAGTATCTACAGGACAGGCATACAGGGGATGCTACATGCATTTATGGCCTTGATGCCAACTGTGCTGAGGTGGGAGCAATGAATAGATTAATTGTTTCTGAATGATTTTGTACATTTTGATTATTGTTTAATTTAATACAAACAGTTATTTAAGAATAATAAAATGATTAAATATAATAATATCCATACTGTGTTTTTGATTTTCTCATCAAACAGTGTACTGAAGCACACCCATCATTTGTTGGTATTCGAATTAAGGTAGATTTTTGTGACCTTTGAGCTATTTTTTACTTTCGAATTTGAGGCAATTATTGACTTTAATAAATGGCGGGGGATACCGTTAGCGTCAGCGCTCTTGTTTAACACAGATCTCACTGAGACCAATGTCTACCTGGAAAACAATTAATATTCTAATACAATCTAAACAATTTAACAGAATGTGAGTTGGAAGGTGGGGAAACTAGCAGATGTTTCACTTTCAAAAGCAAATCTATTATGATATCGACAGAATATTTTGCAATAATATATATTGCCTTTGAAAATCTTACCCTTGATCCTTATAGCACCTGACGTCATAGATAGGTTCGTGGTGAAGACCTTTCTCAAAGCGGCTGACTTATATCTTAGGCACATCATTAGATGATATGATCATCTTGACTAATCACATACACAATATCTGGCAGGGGCGAATTTAGCTTTTCAGTGAGGGGGGGGGGAGGGGGTTTAAAATTTGACAATTTTTTTTTTTACTGTGAAGGGGTCAATTTTTGATTTCCAAAGGTTTTCTCATGCAATCCAAGGCATATTGGACACTGTTTCTCACTCAAAATATCACCAAATCATATGGAAACCCCTAAATAAGGTGATTTTTTTCTAAAGAGGGGGTTTAAAACCACTAACTCCCCCCCCCCCTTAGATCCGCCACTGTCCGGGTCAGTCGCATCACTGCACCTTCCAACATTAACCACATCCCATCAAACAACGAACATTGATCCAATGTTGGTTCAATGCTGGGCCAACGTCGTAGACGGTGGACCGACATTGATCCAACATTGGTCGATTTCCAATTGCATACCTAGGATAGGGCCTAAGCTTCCACCATAGGGTTCATTCAGAATTTAAAAACAGACATCATGGAAATAAAATTAAATCTTACCACAAAGGTTTTCACGATGAACATTAGAAATCCAAGTTGGGGATGGTATTTATAAGCCAATTTTCACACATGATGTTCATAAAATTCTCTCATCTACTAATAAAGGCAATCAAATGGTTACATGTATTGCCCTCAAGGCCAATCATAGTCATGATTTGTGTGTCATTTAAGCTTTCTGGTAAATATGGCTTGAGGTCGGGGGGGGGGGGAGGGGGCAGTGTTAAAGCGCTGATTTTTTTTCAATTTGAAATCATTAGAAATGTCTTAGTTAGCTATTTCCGCTTCATTTGAATACCTATATGTTATGGCTCTAAGGTCATTAGACCTATGCATTTTTCAATTAGTTCAGTGCCGCTGGGGGAACGTCTTTAGACTTCAGCATCTGACGTCTACAGACGTCGGATTATGACGTCTACTAAAGACGGTACCCGCGCTGAAAGGGTTAAAGACCTGTATTAAGAGAGTGGCGTGGCACGCGAAAAAGATACTGCTGGTTCTAAAAAAAATATATCCGAAAACACACATATCCCTGTCAAAAATTTCAATGTAGATTGCAATTAACAGGTTCCGTACAACTAAATCTTAATTATCAAATCCAAGGCTATTTGCAGGCTTTGCAACTCTTCAAGGCTACAAGAAATATAAATTAAGGCTCCCGTTGCAGAACTTCCTTGTTTTCAATCACAATCAATGGTTCAACAAAGCATTGACCAATCCAATTCTTAGTTCAATGTTTTTTATTGAAAAATCTTCATACAGGCTACACTCGAGAGCATTTTTAGATCTGTTATAATTGCGATTGAAAGCCAAGGTCAACTAAAAATACGAAGTTCAAGGATGAAATATTGCCAACATTGTCAAACAATGTCTATGATCATGTTTATATGCCATAACCCAAATTATATTTTTATATATGTACATGTGGTAATTGTAAGGATTCTTTAATCTATGGACATTCTCCTTATAATTATAATTTAAGTGAACTGTGACGTAACAAGTACACTCATCAACAATGACATCACTGACAATTGATTTATTTATGGCTAAAAGCCATGTGTTTGGTACCCTCATCAACAGTCAGAGGGCTACGGTAACTGGAAATTTCCAGTTTCCTTGTCGAAAAATAAATATTTAAAAGTGATTATATACATCATTCAATTTTTTTTTATAAATATTTATATCTCTGCCTAGACATTTTGATCACTTTATCATAACATTTTCAGAATCATTTTGTAATCATGGACAGGTTCTACTTGCTTAGATTGATGTTGCTTCTTTCAGAATTCGCAAGTGCCGTGCACGGTGTCGGTGAGTGTTTAAAAAAAATCATAAACCCTTTAAGCCTACCCGATAAACACGGGACTTTAATTCCGTCTGCGATGCCGGCCCAAAATTGAATCACCATTGGGCTAAATATGTCTGTGTTCGCTAGTTATAGGCCTACATTTCTCTTATTCATTTGCATTAACCTTGGGATGTGATTATAGAATTTTTACCCTCTTTGATTTCAGTTGTGTGTCGCTGAAGCGACCCATAACTTCAAGTGGGTAAAAATTAATTATATGTGTTACAATTTAAATCAGAATAACTTGCAATTTTATATAATGCTAATTTATTTTTTAAATGTTCTTTTTTTGAGAAGAACAAACACAAAGGCAAAAACGGCTATAAAGACGAGATTAGCACCTAATTAAGTACCCTCTGAATTTACCATTGTCATCTTCATCCACTTCATGGAATAAGATGATTTGAACAGGTTGGGAAATGTAAAAAAAACATTATTAAAGCAGTTCCATGAAATTTTCGTTTTAAACCCTTTCAAGCCTTCACGATGCATTAAGTCATCATTTTACATCCCTGAAAACAGATTTAATTATCCTACAACTAGGGGTTTTAGAATGAATATTTCCATGAAACTGGTTTATCAATACATGACACTTTTCTTTACTTTTTCATCCACATCAAATCATCTTCATCCACTGCAAGTCGAGAATAGCGGCTTGTAGTGCAAGTGAATGAAGATGACTATGTAATGTCAGGCTTGGAAGGTTTAGAAAAAGGGTATGTAGTCATTTTTCAGAGATGCAAAATGACGCTTCCATGCATCGTGAAGGTTCAACCCTTACAGCGCGGGGATAGACTTTAGACGTCAGAATTTGACGTCTGTAGACGTTTTTTCTTGTAGTCCAAAGTCGATTCCTGCACAGAATTTTTTTTTTCAGGAAATGTTTCATGTTACGCCTGTCAACACGTGGGATTTGCCAGTGAGTATGACGCAATAAACACCATGTTACATAACATATCCACAGTGGCCGGGCTTCACGACACCTCCTGTAAGGACCCCAATGACAGTAACACTACAATATGCGAAGACGGCTGCTTCGAGCTTTACATGCAGACATCTATGAGCATGGAGGGTAAAAAAATATTAAAATAAAAACATTAACCCTTAGAACACTGGTGTCGACTACAGTTGACATTCTGTGTTTTTACTAGCACCTGTATAATCACTTGTTAAAAATAAAATATGCTTTCAATCTTGAAACACTTATTTATGTGGCGACCTGAATTTCACAAATATCACAAATTTTTAGTCACTTGAATTAGTTGTGGATCGCGGTAGCGAGACACAACTTCAAGTGGCTGAAAATTTAAATTGAATATCTCAGTGTTCTAAGGGTTAAAGAATAACGGTCACTTTGCAGGCTTGTTTTCCAAGGAGGATTTATAGTATAAGTCACATTAATTTGTCGATTCTGTGTGCCATCTTTCCTACTGATTTGTCAAGAAATTATCATTCTATTATTTTTATTAAATTTGCAAACACTATTTTCTAGTTCTAAGTCAACTTGGCCTGAAATTTCCTGAAAACTATTACAGTGGAGACCCGGTATCGGACTGTCTCACAAAGTGGACCATCCCGCAATACGGACTAGATTTGGCCAGTCCGAATTTCTCCATTCACATAATCATGATAATGTAACCTACTAACAGATTCAGAAAGCGGACCGACCCGCGATTCGGGACACAGACGACCTTTTTTCATTAAAAAATTGTGACAGGACTCACTTAGCGAACAATACTAATCATAATAAACTTTCTTTATAGAGGGTAGACCATTAAATAGGCCTACATCATACTAATTTGCAATGGGCCCTCTTTATACGCATGCAACAGTACAATAATTAAAATATGTACGAAAATAATGGTGCAAACACCAGCCCCAGAAGCAAAAAGATAGCCGTTATAAACCAATAGCCTTTATTAACTGCACCCGCCAAGGGGACCTGCTGCGACTGGATTCACTAATGGATCTACTATTAACTAATGGGACCAGCTAGCTCTGGTTGAATTCACTGAAGGGACCAGCGCTGACCAGGCTTGGGGCCAGAGTACTCGGTACTTCGGTACTTTGGTACTCAAGTACCGTTTTTTTCAGTACTTTATGAGTACTAGTCATCTTAAATTGATTTAAAATAGCTCAGAGACAAATTATAAATCATTATAGCGGAATATGGAACATTCAGTTAATGATTCGTTTACCATCCATCCTTGTAGCTATTATAATGAAAAATGATTTAATTAATACTTTGAAATTATTTCAAAACTAGTCCAATTACCAACATCAACTTATAACAAAAGTGCAACTTTTTTTAACAATATCATGCTGATAAATGCTTGTTCTGCCCTGTAGCCTATATTACTAGCATCCTCGTGTAGTTCATAAGATAATTTAATAGCCATTCTTAAACAAAGACATGTCTCTGGAAAACATGAATACATGTTGATAATTATACTAGTATAACATCTACAGGTGACTACACTATACGCTAGGACTAGTAGTCGTCAGGTCATTGAAGGGGAAGGTGTGATGTCGCGCCATTTTAAAATCACACTTACAACACCCCTTTCTTCGCAGCTAATCCCCAGCAAACACGAGGCATTGAACCAATGGTGGTATAATGTTGGGCCAACGTTGAAGACGGTGTATCAAAATTACCATAGGTTCAATGTCAATGTGTTTGTTGAGACGATCAATCGTTAAATTTGAATAATATTTACACAATTTTGGCCCAATTGCGTAGACACTCAGCCGACACGGTGTGGACTGAGATAATGTAAGACTGCCATAGCTCATACAACTCTGTACCAATGTTGTGTAAGTACCCAAAACACGACCACGACAGCGCGATCGAAAAGTATTTTCACCTGATATAACAGTACTGTTCAAACACAGATGACCACAGTAATTAGACGGCAAACATCACCCTTTAGCTGCGGGACGCCACTATTATTTATATATCATTATTACAAATCATTTATAAAGCGGTCCATCCAGAAATAATCGAATCGCTGTGCATACCTACTAAAAACAAGAAGAAAATAAAAGTAGACGAAATGATGTACAAGTTTACCATAGACGTCAGGTGACTAGCAAACTAAACAACCCTAAAATATACGATATACATTGTGTCAGATCACCAGGAAGCAGCAGGTAGGTTTTTTTATTTGTCTGTTTTTTTAATATCGTGATTATATAGTTGTCATATGAAGCTAGAAATTGAGTCAGCAATTATAGCTGCAAATGAGAGAAAAATATAATTGAACACGCTAGTGCGCGTAAAGGTTAAAGGTGTGAGGTTACATAATGAGTCAATTGTAGGCCTAAGGCGGCGTTATATAACTCCTTCCGTCCCCTAAATCTGATGACGGACCGAGTATAAAAATAGACACAACAGCGACGTGCTCCTCCTATAAATCGCATAAAAATATATTTTTAAGCGAATAATATGCTAATATATCAGCGTATGCCCGGGCTGAATCTTGTATGGATTTACCTGTATTATGGTAATACATTTAATTATAATTTTATCACGGTCACCAGCAACTAAAGTGTGTCTGTTATCGCAAAACAATTCTGCTGTGCAAAGCCCGTGCAACGCCAAAACGCAGTTCTGTCTACTTTACAGGTGAGCAGATACTGCCTTTTGGATTTTCAGGGTAGAATTTTAATCCGTGTAGGCCTACCCTTAATAGCCTTGATCTTTTCCATGACACAATGTGTGTTCAGGCTCATTTAAACGTTTATTTTAGTGGCGGCCAAATGTTGACGGCGATGGCCCAAAAAATTACCACCATTAGGCCTACTGGATATGCAATATATCTATAATATAGGCCTGTCCCATAAAATATTATTTTCACTACTCATATATATCTATATGTGACCTGATCTGGCAAAATGAGTCGTAAGTTGCATATTTAGATATTGTAGTTATTAAGATATCCCGAACCTACACAAAATTACCTTGAAAATGGTATATCACACAACTCTGTAGCGTGTTTAAATATGACTCCACAAACTCAGAGAAATATGAAGTCTGAAATTGCGTCATTTTAAGACTTTTGGAAAATATTACGTAATTGTATTAAAATAAAATAAATAGAATAGATATTCATTCACACCCCATCTTCTTAATAATAAACGTATAGTTTTAACATTTTGTAAATTTTAAAAGAATATGCCAGATATTTTTATAGTTATGATTTTTTCACAGCATGAATATTTCCTAATTATTAGCGACTGTCGCTATGGCAACATGCACATAGAAATAAATATCACTAATTGGAGTGTAAATGAGACTAATATTAAAATAACAGGTATATTTAATACAACAAATTTTTACATGTACACAAATTTCTATGCCACACAATTTCAGGATTCAAAAGTAATCATATGAAAATAAAAACTTATGTTGAAAATAGGTCAAATCAAGGTCATTTTGGCTTGTGCCCTAGCATCGTTTGCCAAAATGCGACTTAATAAAACTCATTTTGCCAGATCGGGTCACATATAGCAACATGAAGTAACATATATTATAATTATATTGAAAAAAATCATGTAATTAATTAGAGTTTACAACCAAAGTACTCGGTACTTGTACTCAAGTACTTTTTTAAGTACTTGTACTCAAGTACTTTTAAAAATCCAGTACTTGTACTTGTACTCGTCATTTTTTCAAGTATTTGTACTTGTACTCGAGTACTTTTGTCCAGTACTCGCCCCAAGCCTGGCGCTGACTGGATCCACTAATTGCCTGCTCTGGCAGGATACACTAAGAGGAACAGCTCTGGCTGGATACATCAAGAAGACCAGCTCTGTCTCGATCCTCGAAGGAGACCATCACTGGATGGATCCACTAAGGGGACTAGCACTGGTTGGATCCACTATTGGTAGCATGGCAACTAGTGCTGGTGGGATCCAATATTAGGCCTAAGAGGACATGAACTAGCATAGTCGCACATTAGGTCGGTTGCGTTCTCAGCATTATTGTTAATAAAATTGAAAATATTTTTTAGAGTTAATGACAACAGCTTAGTGTGAAAGTTAATTTTAACAAAATAATAAAACGTATTATAAGTCGTTTTCTTATATTTCATAACATATTACATTACAGGGAGCAACATACTGGTCTATACAAGGTTAATCAAAGACGCTTTTGATGTTTGACCAGCCTACAAAATTACCTTCGACGTGGAAGAATAATTTTATTCAACAGGCTATGTGGGTTTAGTACATATAGGTCTGCTTATAAATATATATTGATCTAGGAAACAATTACAAGTGATGCAAGCATATATTGTCATATTTATAGAAGAACAAATATGAAAATATCAAAAATATCAAATATGTTTGATGAACAGAGTAAGGCACCCATACCATGGTAACAGGAGAAATTGCTTAGCAACTCTCCTAACCACAGGTTGGGATGGTTGGTCCCTTTGATCAAATAATTAAATTTGGGAAATGATCATTTTTTAACTATTTTTTACTAGTTTACAATTTATGTTCAGGGCTCAATGTGGAGGCTGAATTCTACATGAGGAACTGCAGTGGACCATTTCTCGACATCAGTGGATGTATTTCAAAGGATTCTCATATGGACCTTGACTACCTGATCAACGAAGATATGATGGAAGATGATATGGAGATCACAGAAATGTACGCCTGTGTCTGTAACACCTCAAACTGTAATGGGAACAGCAGAGACGAACTGGAAGATGCTGCAGGCATCGCCTCGACTCTCGTACACATCAGTGCGATGGCTGTTTTCTTCAGCTCTCTAATCTTATGTTGCATACAATTCAACTCAATTGTTATTTGAGTTGCCGTGAACATCACCAAGTTGTAAGATATTAAACTGTGAAATAAACACTTGTAAAAGATCATTTTAATTACTCCGAAATTTTGATCTGATAATAAATCCTTTCCATCCATCAACCCTTGATCTGTTACCCAGAATACAACTTTAAAATCACAGCACATTTATTTAGTCTGTGCTAATCCACGATTCACATGGCAGCATACTATCAGACAAATGTTCATTATCTTCTGGTAATTATGGATTTGAAAAAAAACAAATATTTTATAATAAAAAAAATTACTGATTATTCCTATTAATAATCCAATTGATGATAAAAACAAACATTTTATATAAAAAAAGTTTATTACTGAGTTATCTTTAACTGATATTAGATTAGAATTTTACATCTTTGAATAACATATCCTAACAAACTTTACAAGAACACGAGATGATGGCACAATGTTGTTTTAATGCTGAGTCACACTCTGTGATGCCAGCATTAAAACAACAGAGTCAATGTGGCGTGTTTACTTTTATAATATCACATTTTTTTCTTTAGTTTTTATCAAATTTCTAGAAATATAGGACTCAAGAAGAAGGCAATTTACGTTATGATGAAATACAGAGATCAAACATTCGTTAATTTTTTACCTCCACAACTCCACTTAATTTCGGTATTAATTAGTCAGGTCATGTTCTCTTGGTCAAACTTTTCCACTTCATTGTAAGTGAAGTTTCAGTAGATTAATATAGTAAAAGGTTGACATCAAGTGCTTGACTGATCTTGAAAAACCAATGATAGAGGGGAATCCTCGAGGGTGTTGAAACCTTACAATTTATCTGTGATGATATTATAAATTTGCCAAGCGTAATATCAATATTTTTAAATCTATCAAAACGCATACAATTTCAAATTTATCTGGTAAAACACCTGAAGTGACCTTGTATTCAGCAGCTGCAAATAGCCAAATATTGTAATGTTCGTTTGTTGAGTAAGACAACTCTATTCCTTGCACGTAATTTTTGGCATTATTGAGATGTGAGAATAATAGTCTTATGTGTGTAATATCATATGGGACAGTCGTATATGTGAATGCCTCTGTCTTCTGACACTGATGTGATTCGTGTTCCTGTGCTGTTATACTTAGCGCACCACACCTACAAAAAAAACACATAATAAACATCTCCAATTTTAAATCATTTCACAAAATGAGCATCTATCACAAATTATATTTTCCATTTTAGAGCCATTTTATTTTGTTTGAAAATTGCTTGACAACGAAAAAATGGGAAATGACATTAACATTTGAATGTTGAATTCTATGCTGACCTGGTCTGTATGGTCATAGAAGGTGTGAACGCATTGACGACAACTCGCATCCCAAACCTTCACCGTCTTGTCTGATGAGCTGCAAAAAACAAAACTTGTAATAAATGAATCATTATAAAATACCAGAGTGATAATGGGAGTACCAGTTTAAAAACAAAAATGATTTGATCAGCTACATTTTCTATTGCGAGATACTGGTAAAGTGATATATATTCAACCTTCAAAAATAGGTACATTTATGACATCTTTAATAACTTATCTCCGCAAAATCAACGAGGTTATTATCAGGTGAATCAATATTTTTAGGCACTTAAAAGGTTAATACTGACCAGCTGACAAAATGTGTGTTGTCCGGAGAGAAGGCGACGCTGAGAACCCATGAACCGTGACCGGCTAATGTGGCAGCTAACTTAGCCTGCATCCTGTAACCATGACAACACAAGTAAAAGTACCCTCATATGAGTAGTATAACAAAGCATACAACATGCAGTCATGATGAAAAGAATTAGATATGCATACAGTCCTGATAACTATCGATATCACAATGGAAATATCAGTGGGTGAGTTTAGACCAAATTTTTAGAGTGGGAGAAGTACAAAAAATGAGAGTCCTACCCAACTTTAATGAGTTCAAATACTCAAGAAGTGTTAACTTTTGCTGCCATTAATATGGCAAAGACTCATTAAAGCTGTGCAGGACTCTCTCTCCTCTTTACAACCTGATTTTACTTTCTGTAATGAAAATTAACTAAAATTTTCAATCAGGAAAGACAAAATTATTTAATTTTCAGGACTACATGTTTCAAACCACGAAAGGCCAAGCAAAATTGCTCACTGGAGAAAAATTGCAGTTTTATCATTTGAAGCATAAAATATGTACCGGTAGTTATTATAGAAGAATTTATTTATACTGTTTTCATTTATTATCAAGATAACAGCATAACATGGTATAAACAGGTGCGGGGTAACACATGTACAGACAGGTGACTTGAATGAACATGTAATGCATTCATCAAGCTGTACTTACACATCGTAGATCTTGATATGGTCATCATCTGAAGCCGTCAGTAAAAGTTGGGAGTCAGGTGAAAAACACAGGCCACGTATTGACATAGCATGACCTAGAAACAAAAGCATGACCTAGAAACAAATTTCAGAAATATTCCACTCAATTATCCAATAACTCGGTGATATCAACCTCCAGTCATCTGACAGTATTTGATTGAAAAAAACATTTGGTTTCCATGGTTCATACAAAAATATTTCAGCTTTGTAAGGGTTTATCTGTTATGTCATAGATGACATCAAGAATACATTAATACATGGTTTGACCCTTGTCCTGCTATGCCCGGATATATACGGGGTTAAGGATGTTGTAGATCAATAAAAATATCACTTAATTTTAAGTTTTTAGTAGATGCTTAATTGATCCAATAATTTAATTTTTTTTCCAGCTTCAAATGACGAAAAATACAATTGAAGCAATTCAACAGTATAAGGGTTAATGTATTCTTGATGACATACACATATCCTCGACGAGTTCTTACCTTCTAATGTATGCAAAAGTTTTCCTGTCGTCATGTCAAATATGTTGATGATGCCATCAATAGCTCCGCATGCAATGTAACGGCCGTCAGGGCTCTGTAAAAACAAAACAAGAGCACACTCGACAATAGCCCGCCGCCATTATTGAACTTGAAGTCATTATTGCGGCCACAAGGTCAAATTATTGACGTAAAATGTGAGAAATGACAATAAATCGACCATTTTGAATTTTTTACAGCCATTATTGAACTTGTCCGAGAACTGGTTATTAGTAACATGCATAACAGATTAAAAGATGATACATGAAAAACTTTTCAAGTTATCGCACCCACAAGGTTAAATTATTAACGTAAAATGCGAAAAATCGCAATAAATCGGCCATTTTTTTTTTTTTTCAGAAATTATTAAACTTGTCCAAGAACTACCTATTAATAACATGGATGACAAATTTGAAGAGGATACGTGAAAAACTTTTCAAGTTATCGCGCCCAAAAGGTCAAATTATTGACGTAAAAGGCACAAAATTGCAATAAGTCGGCCATTTTGAATTTTTTCGGCTATTATTGAACTTGTCCGAGAACTGGTCAATAGTTACAAGCATAACAAATTTGGGAAGGATACATGAAAAACTTTTCAAGTTATCGCGCCCACAAGTAAATGTTAACGCCGAGGACGCCGAACTTCAATTGCAATAGCCCACCTTTTTTAATTAAAATTAAAAGGCGGGCTAAAAATGAAAACAGAAACTGAATAAATCAAGCTAGTAGTACTCAGCCACTACCCTGGTTGCCCTCCCCTAGAATTTGTTTGAAATTACACTTAATTTATTGGCATCTGGCGATGGTTCAGAATTCAAATTTCTACACAGCAGTAATGTTTCGACTCATTACTCAAGCTATTGATCATTCTGCTGAAAAATTCAATGCAAAAATTTTTTGGATGGCAGTTCCGGACAATTTCACTAAATTTTGTTGTTGTATATTTCAAAAAAGGACGGTCCCGTAAACAGACAGGTATCTGGCCAAGCTTCTGAAGTAAATTACCATAATTTACATTGCAAGTACAGATTTTGCATGTTTATGAAACAACATAAGAAATGTGAATTTCATATTTATTTATTTTAACTTTAATATATTAAATATATATTAAATTGACACCCTGTTGAACCATGAAACTCACATAAGCGATACTAAGTGTGAACTTCCCTCTTGTGTCGAGCGGCGTCTCTTTCTTTCCTGACTCTATATTGAAGAGATTGACTTTTCCCGTGTGACTTCCTGATGCCAGGAAACGTGAGTCTGGTGAGAAGGTGATTGACCATGCATCAACTGTATAAAAAACATCAAAAGATTAACACAGGAGGCATATATCATAGAGGACAACATGGGCTCAAAAAATAGTACATGGATCACAGGGGCTAAAACATAAACAGATAGGAGCAGAGGGGCTAAAGCATGAACAGATAGGATCACATAGACTGATACATCTTTTTATATTTACTAGCCAGATATAAAAATACAGTGCTTGTAAACATGATTTGTACATCTTTTCAATCACATACAGTGTACACAGGGTGTGTACATCTTACCGATCACATACAGTGCACACAGAGTATGTACTTCTTACTGAACACATACAGTGTACATCTTACCAATCACATACTGTGTACATCTTACCAATCACATACAGTGCACACAGGGTTTGTACATCTTACCAATCATATACAGTGTACATCTTACCCATCACATACTGTTACATACGGTTTGTACATCTTACCAATCACATACAGTGTACACAGGGTTTGTACATCTTATCAATCACATACAGTGTACACAGGGTGTGTACATCTTACCAATCACATACTGTGTACATCTTACCAATCACATACAGTGCACACAGGCTTTGTACATCTTACCAATCACATACTGTGTGCATCTTACCAATCACATACTGTGTACACAGGGTTTGTACATCTTATCAATCACATACAGTGTACACAGGGTTTGTACATCTTACCAATCACATACAGTGTACACAGGGTTTGCACATCTTACCAATCAGATACAGTGTACACAGGGTTTGTACATCTTACCAATCACATACAGTGTACACAGGGTATACATCTTATCAATCACATACAGTGTACTCAGGGTTTGTACATCTCACCAATCACATACAGTGTACACAGGGTATACATCTTATCAATCACATACAGTGTACTCAGGGTTTGTACATCTTACCAATCAGATACAGTGTACACAGGGTTTGTACATCTTACCAATCACATACAGTGTACACAGGGTATACATCTTATCAATCACATACAGTGTACTCAGGGTTTGCACATCTTACCAATCACATACAGTGTACACAGGGTATACATCTTATCAATCACATACAGTGTACTCAGGGTTTGTACATCTTACCAATCACATACAGTGTACACAGGGTTTGTACATCTTACCAATCACATACAGTGTACATCTTCCCAATCACATACAGTGTACATCTTACCAATCACATACAGTGTACTCAGGGTTTGTACATCTTACCAATCACATACAGTGTACACAGGGTATACATCTTACCAATCACATACAGTGTACTCAGGGTTTGCACATCTTACCAATCACATACAGTGTACACAGGGTATACATCTTATCAATCACATACAGTGTACTCAGGGTTTGTACATCTTACCAATCACATACAGTGTACACAGGGTTTGTACATCTTACCAATCACATACAGTGTACATCTTCCCAATCACATACAGTGTACATCTTACCAATCACATACAGTGTACTCAGGGTTTGTACATCTTACCAATCACATACAGTGTACACAGGGTATACATCTTACCAATCACATACAGTGTACTCGGGGTTTGTACATCTTACCAATCACATACAATGTACTCAGGGTTTGTACATCTTACCAATCACATACTGTGTACACAGGGTATACATCTTACCAATCACATACAGTGTACTCAGGGTTTGTACATCTTACCAATCACATACAGTGCACACAGGGTTTGTACATCTTAACAATCACATACAGTGTACATCTTACCAATCACATACAGTGTACACAGGGTTTTTACATCTTAACAATCACATACAGTGTACACAGGGTTTGTACATCTTACCAATCACATACAGTGCACACAGGGTTTGTACATCTTACCAATCACATACAGTGTACATCTTACCAATCACATACAGTGAACACAGGGTTTGTACATCTTACCAATCACACACAGTGTACACAGGGTGTGTACATCTTACAAACCACATACAGTGTACATCTTCCCAATCACATACAGTGCACACAGGGTTTGTACATCTTACCAATCACATACAGTGTACATCTTACCAATCACATACAGTGCACACAGGGTTTTTACATCTCACCAATCACATACAGTGTACACAGGGTGTGTACATCTTACCAACCACATACAGTGTACATCTTACCAATCACATACAGTTCACACAAAGTTCGTACATCTTACCAATCAAATTCAGAAACTCCTGAAGGATCACTCGAGCATTTTTCAAAAAACCAATTTACCCTTTCAAGCCTGACTTTACCATAGTCATGATCATCCACAACTAGCCGCGAATTGCTGTCGCAATTCTCGACTTGTAGTGGATAAAGATGACTTGATGTGGTTTAAAAATTAAAGAAAATTACAATGTATTGGTAAACCAGTTTCATGGAAATTTTCGTTCTAAAACTCTTGGTTGTAGGAAAATTAAGTCTATTTTCAGGGATGTAAAATGATGCTTTAATGCATCGCGAGGACTTAAAGGGGTAAACAACACTATAAAATAATACATTGATAACATTACATAGTAATGTATTATTTTTCATGTGGCTTTGTGTCAGAATTCAAGGAGGTTCAAGCACTCATTGCTAAACAATCCTATTTTTCAACACTATCAAGCCCCGAAATATTTTTTTGTAGAATACAGCGCTTTCAAGGTTTTCAAGCATCCAGACATACAACTCACCCGGTCCCGCATCTATTGACTTGATTTGTTTTCCAGCCTCCAGATCCCACAGCCGAATGTGACTGTCTAAACTGTTAGATGCCGCCACTGATAAGGTCAAGGTCAAAAATCAATTATCTCTGAGTCGTCTTTGAGGTGTAAAAAAGAAAACAACATATAAACTTAATACAAAGTGCACATCTTTGTCCTGCCACTGGCAACAAAAAGGAAACCCTTGTGCTGCTAGGGCTGTATGGTGTTAACCTCTTCAATCCTGAATTTCTAAGCTTCATTCACTACAAGCCGCTATTTTCAGCTTGTAGAGGATGAAGATGACGAACTATGGTATCCATTTCAGTGACATACTATTTGGTTTTAATCAGGGGAAAAATGTGTTAGAAAATGATTGATTAGAAATTTTCAACTGCAGGTTGTAACTTGCTAGATATCTTTGATGTATATAAATATTTTGCTAATCAAGTACAAATTTGATTAGCAAATAGGCAGAATTGCATAGCATTTTGTTATGCGATAGGCCTACGGATCAAATCCCCCCATGAAAATCTGCTTGAAACCGTATACAGGCTTATATACAGGATAAGGGTTAAAATTATTTTTCTTCAGATCTCCAATCCTATCTTAGATTACGAGATCTATATGAGATCTATACATCATATTGCATATTTTGAAGTAAAATTGATCTGAGAAAAATTCTTGCAATCCATAAAAATATGGTTATTTCGAGCACTCTGCCATCTGCCATGATAATTTACTAAAAACATCCACGGGGCTGACACAAAATATTTAAGGTGCAGACGGTGAAGTTGGGGTTGAAGGATACTTGTTCCCTGAGGATTAATGTCGACAGAAACCACTCCCAGTTGATGTCCCTCCAGCGTGTGACGTAATTCTAACTTTTCATCAGCCCTGGAAACACACATAACCACACGGCAAGAAATTAATTTTAAATATAAGGTGTAAAAAATATGATAAAAAATAATATGAAGCTCTACTCATTGTGTATGTATCATTACCAGATGCCCGGTTAACGCTCCAAGAACATTTTGGGTTGGCTACAACTTTAAATAGACTAGATAGACATTGGAGGTTTCTTAACACTTAGAAAAAACTCGGCAAATGTACAGACACACGGAAGGAACAGTCAATTATAGATGAGAAAACAGACAAAACTAGTAAACCGTGACCTACAAAGAATATAATGGACGCTAATCACGTCATCTATAGCCGATTATAACCTTTTTACTTGACCTTTAAAGAATAACACTTAAAAGAGAAAATTTCATTGAATTAGTTATATTAAGTTTTAATTCAATTTATACTACGCAAGTGATTTTATCCACTTCAGGTTGTGGTTCGAGATAGCAATTATAACTTTTACAGTGTGGGGATCGACTTTAGTCTTCAGAATATTTAAAATATTTAAAATGGTCATAGACACATAACATAGGCATTCAAATGAATCAGAAAGACCTAACTAAGCCATTTATGATATCTTCGAATTGAATAAAATCCTTTGGTCTTCATGGTTCATATAAAAAATATTCAGCGCTTTAACTAAGGGTTATACAAATATGAGCAGAATAATAACTGACCATTTCCAGACTTTGACATTGTCATCTATGGATCCTGTAACAACATTTTCCACGCCATCCTTCTCACTTTTGGCCCACGCGACACTCCAAATACTGTCCTCATGAGCTGTGAAATCAATTACAATGATTAGGTCCCAAGATTTGAAAAATAACATTGGTCTTGTTATTAATAATCAAGCCAAAACTAAATACCAAATGTATGTGTTACTTAATAAAACACAAACCAAATATATTGTTAGGTTTAGAATGGGTATGTTGCACATAAAAAGAAAAAAAACTTACCCTGCTCCTGCTTGTGAATTATTGAATACTGAAACAAAAATAATGTGACTTCAATTATCAATCAAGATTTGAATTGTGAAATGTGCTTGACTTTTTGACAAAGAGATGCTGATCCGGGATGTGTGTAATTTGTATCAGGTTTTTTTAATTGGACCATGGATGACGATATTGATAAATTTAGTTACTTTGACATTTTTTTTTTTAAAATCTCCATCTGTTTTCTTCAAATCTCTATATGTGCTCCACCAATTTGAATACCCTGGTAGTACTTTTACACTATACTCCATGTCAGGTTAACCACTACAGGGATAAAGCTTAGTTGTTTGTTTTACTAGACAGCTAGTTTTTACTAGTCCACCAAAGGTTTTACCAGTCACAAAATGCCCATGTATATAAATTTATAATATACAGTGAAAAAATAAAAAGAAGCAGTTATGAAAATTTATGTTCTTAGGCATTCTCATCTGTGATGTTACAGATAAACTGATAAGGGGGTGCACAAGGCGTTCGCTTATAATACATGTAGGCATACACACATTCTACGAAGTTTAATCACTCCACCCATTTGATTAGGATTCATGAAATATCCCTATAAGCCCCCAGGACTACAATCTGACAATTAAGCGGAAGTCACGTTTCCGAAGAGAATTTGTAACCAAAGAAAATAAATGGTTGAAAATTGTAGGCCTATTAAAGCTTAATGGCTTTAACATATTCAAGCATCACTCTTTTTCTACTGGACAGATTTACATAAGCATGGGTTGAAGCTACCAGGTTGATTTATCGCCCATGCATTTTTATCTTGCCCATGCAAGCATATATATTATATCATTAGTTGGTTTTAATGCTGGGATAGAGTTGCAAACACAAGGGACTACCGTGAACCATGTTGTTGACAAGCAGGCAGAAACGTAAGTGCGGACTGTGGTACAGTTTTCAGAAGACCAAGGGATATTTAGTCTTGTATACTTGATGATTGTTGTAAGCCGTTAGTCCATTACAGGTCATTTGCAAAAAGCGCAAAGGCAATATAACCTGATTATCAGGTTATATTACCTTTGCGCTTTTTGGTCCTGATAACTGCTTATGACAATGAAAAACGGGACATGTTAGGAATGTTTTTTGTCTTTCGCATACCTCATTTTCAATTGAAAGTCTTCTTTACTAATGTTACATATTAAATGCCATTTGAAAAAGTCTTAACTTTTGAAATACTCCACATAATAATTTTACCAAATTTTCTGGGATGTGCTTGTTGATTGTTGACAGTGTTATCCATGTAGACATAGGATTGAGCATAGAAAAAACTAAAACATGGTTTATCTTAAGTAAAATTCTCATCAACAGTCCAACCATGATTTAGCCATTTATGTATTTTTCGGTGTATAACCCGCTATTTTTTACTCCTGGGAAGGCCTGGTGCGAGCTATATAACGAATGCGGGCTATACATTGTTGAAGTCTGCAATTTTTTACATGGTTAAATTTCTACTGCCGCAGATATGTGTCTATGACAATGCGATGTTTGTACTTCATGTATCACTGGTACGAGCAGCCACTCGGCCGTCACAAGGCTATGTGAGCAGGTGAGAACACACAGCATATAGACACCCTAGGCCCCCACTCTAACATTTACCGCCACTCACTAATCAAGTAATGATTTAATGCAGCTGTGACGTTTTAATGCCACTAGCCAATAGTCGAGGTTAGCCTGCCAATTAAATAATCAACCATTGCATTTTATCTTCTGAATTTTCTCATATGGGAATGGCGATATATCAAAAAAACGTTGCTTATATTTATAGATACACTGGAATGAGTATCAGATAATGAGTTGGAGAAATATGAATATATTAAAAACACATAACTGATTACATTTCCCATGCTAAATTTCACACGTGCAGGCCTCAGAATTTCTTCATGTTGCGTCCACACTATTCTTGCCGGCGTTGTCGACTGAAGGTGGGCCTAATCCGGTAGTGGTACTACTACCTAAATTTATACACCATTTAATTCCTGAGAAAAAAATGACAAATTGTTTTAAATTTCTCAGTTTAAAGATTGTAGAATATTTCCTTTATATGCTACTACCGGATTAGACCTACTATATCTAAGTGACTGACGGTGGGCCGAATCCGGTAGTAGTACTACTACCGGAGTAGTAGGACTACTACCGGGATAGGTCCACCTCCAGTATCTTACATATGGTAGGTGGGCCTAAACTTATGCACCCTATAATTCCCAAAGAATTTTTTTTAAATTGTTTTAAATATCTCATTTACCCCCCAAAAATTATATCGGATTATACCCACCTCAAGTGTTTATAATCACATCACTGTTTTATTGGCACAGAGGTGGGCCTATAAGTAGGTACATTTAAACAGTCATTATGATGGGGTTTTTCGTGTTTTTTCAGGATTTATGTGAATTTGTGATACACTGCAATAAAAGACATATTTTTCTCTGTTTGTTTGTTCTTCTTGCTCACTATTACTGGTAGAAATGAAGCCATTATTGTAGAATTAAAAAAGTAATTTTCTTTGAATGACACTTTTATCACCTTTTCCGAGGGTTCCCATCATTAGATTTCTCGCAATTATGAAAAATGGTGCCAGCTCTCGCCTTTAATTTCATAATTGTTGCAACAAGTGCTTGAAGAGGTAAGTGGAACAGGCATGCTGTGGTCCCTTCTGATAATTTTTTTTGCGCAGGTGCCATTTTGAAATTTTTGTAAAAAAATGCAAAAAATGAAAATAGACCATGTCCACTGCCCTATGAGGAAGTTCTGGAGGACATCATTAAGAACGGTTGGACAGAGCAATGTAGGCATCTCGAAGAATTGAGATGCCTGGGGAAGGCTGCACAAGTTTTCCCATGGTAAAACCTGGGTGAAGTTTTGTTTGCCTACCCTGCACTTCCTCATGGGATGCACCGAGGGTAAAAATGGAAGTTTCATGGCTATAAGAATGAGAATCCATCAAAATTTTTCTTCTTCCATGACCCCCTCGTTGACTTAAAACTGGGGCCGGAGGCTATGCCCAAATTTCTGATTGTTGTGTGACCTATTTGCTCTGTTACAGTATTGCGGGGAACTCATTGGGTGCCCTGATGTATCTTAAAACCTGATATATACGGATACAACATCTCAGTAGTTTTATTCAGCTGCTTCAAAAAGTTCAAGTGTCTGGGTGATGTTTTGGCTTCTGTATCCCTGCCGGAATTTGCAAAATTAAGGTCACAGCTTTTGGATGTTTTTATCATTAGCTCAGATTTTGATCTGGCACAGCATTTTTCTTGCTCAGTGAAAACTGTGGAATGTGGTCAATTATTTATTCTAGCATGTGGGCAATTACGAAAAAAGGCTCAGCATAATTTTATTGGACAATTTTAAAATTTATTGAAAGTACCTACTGTAAGTTTATACCCACCTCAGTGTAAGATTTTAGAAGTTTATACCCAGGTGGTTATAATCCGGTAGATAGCCATGACGGGCTCCCATCAGTGTATTCCGGTTTATTCCGGTGAATCTGTATTCCGGTGTTTAGTGATAGGCTACTGTTATTTTTATTTTGTAGCTACTTCACACACTTGTGACAAGTATTTATTTGTTGTTAGTTTGGAATAGCTAGACTAGAAATGAATAGGGGTGCCTGGGCCTTTGGACATTCACATTGTCGATCGCTCACTATCTCAACAGGGCTACCAACCCAATCCAGTCTAACGTTAGTAGAACTACCGTTAGAAGAGAAATGGCAAATGCCGGTGTGATGTGCTCAGGGTTCCCCCCAAAATTCATTCCCCCTGGGGTCGGTGCGCATGCGTGTTACTCGTGGTTACGGCAATGTTTACTTCCGGTCTAAGCCTGTGCTCAGCGTTCCCTCCTATATTTATTCCTTACGTTTTCAAACATAACGGACCATTTTACCAGCTTATATAGCCTTTATTTTTATTCGAATCTTAACTGGTATATAGTCTATAGATCTACTAAGTCGGAAATCAATCAAATAAAGATGGATCAACAAACAGAGCAAGTTCTATCTAATGCTATTGACGATGATGAGAGTAAAGTTGAATTGGAAAGGATGGATGCCATTGCACAATATCTAGAAAGTGGTACCTATCCAGGCTGGTACAGCAAAAATCAGAGGAGGTCCATACGGAAATCGCTGGAGAAAGGACAGTACGAGATGAAAGGTTAGGCCTAGACCTAGAATAATTGTTATTATTTTGTTATAAGCCACTGCTTGTTCCCCCCAATAAGACATGATTTTTGAAACAAAAATGATGACCTAATTTTTTTTTAAATATTTTTTTTAAATTCAGCCTATCAATAGGCTTATCACAATACACTATGTGGACTGAGTGTTCCCCCCAAAATGACATGATTTTTTGAAGAAAAAAAAATTGAAAAAAATTATTATTTATTTTTATTATTTTTCTTCGCTTAGCCAGCCAATTTAAATCACAATACACTGTATGGACTGAGTGTTCCCCCCAAAATGACATGATTTTTTGAAAAAAAATTTATTATCTATTTTTATTATTTTTATTTGTTTAGCCAGTCAATTTAAACCACAATACACTGTATGGACTGAGTGTTCCCCCCAAAATGACATGATTTTTTTTGAAAAAAAATATTATTTATTTTTATTATTTTTATTTGTTTAGCCAGCCAATTTAAATCACAATACACTGTATGGACTGAGTGTTCCCCCCAAAATGACATGATTTTTTTTGAAAAAAAATATTATTTATTTTTATTATTTTTCACAATACACTACATTTTTACAATACAATTGCTAATATTTGCTTGTAGGTGGTAGGTTGTTTTACAACACCCACGTGATAAAGAAGGAGTGCCTGAAGAACAACAAATGCTTGATTGTTGTCACTGAGAAGAAGGAGAAGATGCGCTTGATGTGGCATTGCCATACAGCCAATTTGTCAGCGCATTCTGGTTTAAATGCTACTCTTGAGAAAGTGTCCAACACTATTTGTATATTTGTATATATGTTTTCCTTTTGTTTTTTATATAAATATGCCATGTGGTATATAATTGTTTACATGTTGAGTGTGAAATAACTATGTATGTCTTTCTGGTTTACTATGTTTCTATATAACTTGCATGTATGTACATGATAGGTATGAATTAACCCTTTGACAACTCATGTTTTTTTTCAAAATATGCCATGTGGTATATAGATATGCTGAGCAGTTAAAGGGTTGATATCGAAATCCTAGATTGTAACTTTGGTATCAAAATAAAACACAAAATCACATTGATCAAAATGGATTATCAAAAATATCGTGTTCCAGCTTCACATCATCTTTGGCATCAAAATTCAACAAAAAACTACAAATCAATCACTAGGATGGTGTGCTGTATCTTACCGCACCACTTTGAGATTGTTATGTAGCCTTTATACACGTCAGTAAATACAAGTTCTTGAAGATGCAACAAGAAAATAGCAACTGTGTGGGCATTTGTCAAACCATCAACAACAAACAGTGAAAAGAATATTATGGAAAAGTGTACTACCAGGACAAAATACTCATCAATCACTTGGATGGTGTGCTGTATTAAATCACACCACTTAGGGATTGTTGGGTAGAATTGACAGCCAGCCAAAGACAAGAAAAGGGGATGACATGAATTTTTGAATGAAAGATCTGATCAAAATCCCACACTACCTCAATATGACATGATTTTTTGAATAAAATCAAATACAAAAAAAAAACATTTTTTAATCTAAGTCTCTATCATACAGCTTGATGTGAAATGAATTTTTAAATAATATAGTTTATATCATACATCAGCTGGGCTATAACATACCTATAACACAGTCTATAACATACCAGGGCTGAGTGTTCCCCCCCCCTCCTCAATATGACACAATTTGGTTAGTTTTCGAGATATTTTAAAGTGTGATACATTATTGGAATCGCTTAGGCACCTAGTACTAGCCTATTTTTGTCATATTTTGATATCTGAAAAAAACTTATATAAAAAAGGGATTTTAATAAATCGCCAAACTTGCTAAATCTTTTAATAATTATAGCTTTGTCTATTTTCAAGATATTGTCAAGCCCGATATACCATCGGAATCGCTTACTCATCTAGTATTTGCTATTATTGTCATTAAGTGACAAGTGAAAAATAACTTATATAAAAAATGTTTTAAGTGGATAAAAACTTTAATACTCGGGTCACGGCGTTGGGATGCATATCAGGTTATAGTGGCCGGAAAATGCTTTCCAGTGATATAATTATTTTTACTGAACTTTGAAAACTTTTTCTGTTATTAATTTAAAACCATGTTTCATCGGGGTTTTCAATGCGAAATATTTATATTATATGCGGTGCAGTTAACACCTAGCACACCCTTGGCTTTACAAGGTGCATTACACAACTAAATAGCCCTTGTTAGTGGGTAAGCGAGGTGTGAAAAGCCAGCACAATACGAATTATTATCTCTGTCAATTTATGTGATATAAACATGAAATAAATATCTCCAGAAAGCTTATTAAATACTGAAAACAACGATATAAATAATATTAGGATAGCACGAGAACTCGCAAAGTTACTTATTTAAAAAGGTAGGCGGGGTATAACAGTGTTACTGTTAGCGTCGCTGAGACAGATGGTTAGCGAGGTCTATATCAGACATTATAGCTGGGCTGAGTGTTCCCCCTTGGTGAGACATTAATTTTGAAATAGAACGAAGTAGGAAAAAATAGCTGGGCCGAGTGTTCCCCCCTAGTATGACATGACTTTTGAAATAAAAAGAATTAAAAAAACAGCTAGTCTATGACATACTAGCTGGGCACGGGGGAACCTTCAGAATACGACATACTAGCTGGGCTGAGTGTTCCCCCCTCAGTTCCCCCTTCAATATGACTTGAATTTTAAAATAAAAGGCATTAAAAAAATATTTAAAACTAGTATATATATGTGTTCCCCCCTGGTATGACATGAATTTTGAAATAAAATGAATTAAAAAAAGAGCTAGTCCATGACATACTAGCTGGGCTGAGTGTTCCCCCCTCAGTTCCCCCTTCAATATGACTTGAATTTTAAAATAAAAAGCATTAAAAAAATATTTAAAACTAGTATATATATGTGTTCCCCCCTGGTATGACATTAATTTTGAAATAAAATGAATTAAAAAAAGAGCTAGTCCATGACATACTAGCTGGGCTGAGTGTTCCCCCCTCAGTTCCCCCCTCAATTTGACTCGAATTTTGAAATAAAATGCATTAAAAAAAATATATAAAAATAGTATATATGGTCGATTCCCACGAAAGTGATGCATTTGGACCTTATTTTGCAAAAGTTCATTTTCTCAATATTTAAAATAAACAGCGCCTTCATATTACGCATTCTGAAGCGGCGCACATGCACCTAATCAATAGCCAACACTTTTTTTGCTTTTGTAAATTTGAATTTTTTTAATTCATATTTTTTGAAAATTTAAAACTCGTGTAACCCTACGAATACAGCTTATATTATGATATCCGAGTAAATCAATATTGCACAATATAAATATCTTACACATTATATCTATGACATGAGCTGTGCTTGCTATTTATTTGCTGAACCGATTTCATTGTGGAGCATGTCCACAAAATAATGTTGCTACTAGCAAAATAGGTGCAATAATTTAAAGTGCGTTTTTGTAACCATACGAATGCGCTTTCATGTTCTATAAAACAAATACTACTACAGATTAACACAAGCTCTTTTCTCTGAGTACACTTATGATACCAATGTATAATATGGGCAAGGTAACGTATCAGAAAATTATACCTTTTTTTGTATTTCTTCCATTGAACACTACGGGTTTTTTTAATATGTGTAACCCTACGAATTTTAAATAAAGAAATGGCAGCTGTGGAATTCCATGAAAGCACATGGGGTTTACAACCTTGTCTAACAGAATAATCAAGGTACAGTGCAGGGGAAAAAATTCATCATTTTTATCCACTAGCCAGCCGGGCTAGTGGAACTAAAAATCCACTAGCCCTTATGATTTTTTAATCGCCCTTACTAGTTGCCGGACCATGCGCGATATTGCTGAATCATTGGTTCTTGATTTTTTCCCCTTCTAACCCATCTTCCGTAGGCTTAGCCTGAGCATTTTTGCTGCAGGTGGGCATTTTAGCTTTAATCTGCAGCTGTTTAAGCTCTAGTGAAGTCAGAGTGACCAGCCACGCCACCTGAAAATGTCTCTGTCGGCCTTTATCTTCATATAAAGTTACGTTATTGAACCAGCATTTCTTCTCCAGTTTACTTTATTTTCTTAGCTGGTGGCGACCCCACCTCCCATAATTCACTTAGATTTAATTGGCTGTTCATAATTATTACATGTACAGACAATTAATTTAATCCGACATTGGCTCACTAGTATTCATTCCAACTTGGAGAAAGAAGGGGCCATGTTGCCCACTTCGGTGAAAAAAGGGGCCGTCTAAAAAAAAACGTAAACTGTTCTGCCAATATAATCAAGTCAGTTATTTTAAACATAATAAAAATAATGTCAAATAAGCATACTTGAAAAATATATATATATATTCTTTCATATCGTTTAGGGGCTATTCAAGGTAACTGAACTTGATATGTAGTCCTATCAACAAAGAAGTAGGGAAGTCTATGGAGCTCTAGCCTCTATGGCATCATGACACAGCAAGGCACAACATAACTGGGATAAAAAGGTTATCTCAGGTGTATTAAATTAGGCCTTTTCTGGGGTGTAATTTACTTTGTGTTAGACCTATTGGCATGGTTAGACCTTCTTAGTCTGAACACCCCTACATGTCCAGTTATTCACATCGTTTCTGCGCCGACATACATGCGCCAGCGGCAGCCCTGTGTGTGACTGAAACTGGAGTATTAGCCACAGCTTGCATTCACACAAAATTGCAACACGTTTTTGCATACGTTTTTATGTAAGATTAATGCTTGATTCATCAGGTCTATAATACATGAGTCTTTTAGAATCAGCAACAAATCTGCATCTATTCACCCACAGCTCGTTGGGCAATGAAATGTTGTCAGCATGCATGTATGTCAAAAAACTAGATAAATGATCTTCTTGATCAGTGCCATTTTGAACTGTGAAATATCGGGTGAAACGAATGCTGGGAACCACGACGCAAAAAGTGACGCTGTGGGCTGTCATGGCTACCGCAGATCGGGCCACATGCAATACACGCGTCCACGCACCGCTGATTGACCAGGCCGTAGGGATATACTGGTCAGTAGTTTGTTTAACAACTTGGTGAACGTGATTTTTATGTCCACGTGTGTCAGCATCAAACTTGATTCAGTTGCTCACTTTTTGGTGTGCCAAATCTTGAATTATGTGCGCTTATATGCTCCTCAAATGTAGGTCCCCCTAAAAGGCTGATACACACAACCACGTGTGAGCCGAAACAACGCTCTGTAGCGCGCAACGACGACGACGCCTGCACATGCTGTGCGGCGCTCTGCAGTTATGCGTAAATTTAGCCACACATGATCTGCGGATCGCACAGGGAATCAGTCGCCAGCAGGGCTAGTGACATGCTGATTTACAATCGCCCTTACATAATTCTTGTCGCCGCGGGCGACCGGGCGTATGTGAATTTGCATCCCTGCAGTGTACGTGACAGTCAGATTTTAGTGGTTAACTTAGATATCTTGAAATGTTATTAATGTTTGAATTTTTATTATATCCTACAAATTATCACAGTGCCATATTTCACTGTGTAGGTGTTGAGAATACAGGAGTTAATTGAATATCTAAGATGCATTATCATGTCATAACATGGCAATATGTGGACGATATCGTTTAAAATATTCTTATGTAATAAAAGAGCCACCAGAGACTGATGATATTGTCATTCGTAGGGTTACACAAATGGCAGGTATTCGTAGGGTTACTATCTACAAGAGAAAAACGTTGATTGATTAAAAAATATATATTGTTGTCATTGCAAAACAGGCCAAGAATAAAGCTAACATCATAGCGAGCACTTATAAGGTGTAAAACTCAACAAGCTGATAAATATTTCTATCCAAAAAATAAAATACACGTTTTAAAAAAGTTTGAAAATTATTTTAACTTACCAATGCAAAGGCTAATTTATTGTTAATATACTTTGTTATACATCATTTTAAACATATATTTAACGTATATTTTTTTGTGTATTACAAATATTAGAAATATTAATTTAAACATATCAAGCATCTAAAAGAGTTCACCACTGTGTGCATTCGTAGGGCTACCAATTTCACAAATAGCATTTATGTTGTATAACACAATACAAGTTTATTTGGCATTGCGAAACCTTTCTCTAAAAACACGATATTTTAAGAAAACAATATATACAAGCAAGCAAAAACAAGTGGTATTTTAATACGTGAGTGATACTATAGCGCCACAATCACTGTTTGACTTCACTAGTTGGAAATACATAAAATTATTAGACAAATTAGATATTTTGTTCAATGATCTATGTGAAGTTAATTATAGCGTGGTAAATCTATTGGATATTGAGCAACATCATACGGGAGAACACACATGTGTTTAAATAATATAATGAACCGTCAATATTGCAGTATTGTGATGGGCAACCTAGATAGAGTAACCCTACAAATGACAGCGTAACCCTACAAACAAAGCTGTTATAAGCATTTTGAATCGACGTAGAGCAACCACTATTACCCTTCTTTGTTCATTGTAGCTCTATCTGTCAAATACCTTTCACAAGTGAATGATACATGTATATGTCATGTATATTTTTCAGGTTGACCATTAATTCAGTGACAGACAATAAATAAATTATTATCGTGATTCTCGAGCTCCTTGCTGCTAAAAACTCTTTATTCCACACGTCTCTGATTGTTTATTAGTGTGGCTGTCAAAGTAATGTTAGTTATTGATACTAATCATTCATGACACAACAATTATGTTAATTATTAGCCTTATTTTTCAATAAAATACCAATTTGTAACCCTACGAATACACTTTTAAAACCTTTGAGAAAAACGTTTAGATGAACAAATGATATGAAATCATGATTTTAAACAAGATGCTCTATTTACAGTTTAATATTCAACTGCTATTTCCACTCTGAGCCTTGAATTGAAAGAAATATTATGTTTGACATGTCTTTTTTTGTATATTTTCTGAATATTGATTATTTGAGGCAGAGTAGAAGTTGGCTACACATCATTATGTGCAGTATCAAATTTTCGCAACTGTTTTTAAACTGTTCTAAACATTACCACCTAATTGTTACCTCTTGAACTGCTGTACTCTTTGCGACCAAAGTTTTAGTTACATCATGGCA